>JXCR01122252.1:10923-24570 GCA_002079205.1 Phalaenopsis hybrid cultivar
GGGGGGACGGCTGACCAACGGTGCGTAAAGTAGTTGGCGGCTATCTAGAAGTGTTGGATGGTGCATGTAGTCATGCAAACGTGCGGGTGAGTGGCTGCAACAATTTGGAAGCTGTAGGGATGAGACACTGATGCTCTGGAAGTGGTTGAAGTGAAACAGTGGCCAATTGGAGATGCAAGAGGTGATCGGCAATAACTTGGTGGCGCTAAAATGATTCTGCAGTAATATGGAAGATCGTAGGGTATGCAAGTCGACTGAGCAGTGCTGGTGGCATTCGATTGCAACCTGAACGGTTGGAGAGGATTGCTAGTAGCAAGGAAGCAGTCAAATAGCGGAGATAGACACATCTCGGATGACTTAAAAGTTGAAGCGCCTTCTTGTCGTTGGATACAACCCTCCGAAAGGAAAACATCACCAGCGGACTCTGAATTAAAGAAACAAATCAACAACCTATAACCTAAGAAAACACCACCAATAAATAACAGAGATTAGGAAGTAGAACATATTATAAGGATAAGAATAAAAAAGAAAATAGAAAAAAAAGCATGGAATAGGCAATAAATAGAAAAGGAGAGTAATGGAACAGGAAGGGGAATAGGAGGGAAACGGGTAAGGAAAGGGAAAAATGTGGGCAGCAAGTCCTTTTGAGGGCGGGGAAGGGACCGGGCAGTGTTCGGTTCAGTCGGGGCTCCTTCCCAGCCCTGCATCAGTCTCTCGAGGTTGGAAGAGCTTCGACCTCAAATTTCAAAGTTTTTGAGTCCTTGAAGTACCGTGTCAAGTTCGCATCATTGAATGTTGCTAAAACGTTACAGTCCCCTAACAGGTCAATCTTATATGTGTTGTCATTCAACCTCCAAAGTATTCTGAAACGACGATCTGATAGAGGCTTAAGCTTCCCAAATGTTCCCACCTTTATTTCTTCATTTGAATCCACATGAGGACCCCTTCTTGGAATGTCACATTCTTCCTCATCTTATTTGCTTCTGCCTGATATTTGTGATTTTGCTTGGCGACCTCCTTGCTAACCTCCTTGTGGATTTTCTGAATCTCGTGATCCCACTCTATAGCATATTCACAAACCTCTGATGTAGGCAAGAGTGGTACTAACTCAAGTGTTGTAAGAGGATTGTGCCCGTATACAATCTTGAACGGTGTACATCTCGTATTCTTACTCACGGATCTGTTGTAGGCGAACTAGGCTTAAGCTAGGATGAGATCTTACCGCTTGATAATCTTTCCCATGAAACATCTCAAAAGGTTCCCTATGCTCCTGTTCACGACCTCTGCCTAGTCGTCCATTTGTAGATGAGTTGAATTGAATGGAAGCTTGGTGCCTGGCTTCCCCCACAATGTCCTCCATAAGTGACTTAGAAGTTTAACAACTCTGTCATCGGTAATGGTTTTGAGAATCCCGTAACACATAAGTGACTTAGAAGTTTGGGTGTGACACGCCCTTAGCAAAAAAAAATAAAAACCCAAACTTCAAATGTAGCCAACACCGCATAAAATTGCATAAACACCCGTAGAACATAAGCTTAACAAGCTAAACCTTGGGAGCATAAGGCACTCAACAACCCAATGAGTACAGAACTCCACACTAAACACCCATAAATCATAATTTTCATAAGCCAAACAAAAAGCCAAAAAATAAATGCAGCAAAAACCCCCTAAAATCACATAGCAAAAGTGGAGGAGATGGAGGAGCTAAGTTTTAGACGTTTGAAACAAGAAGAGTAACGAGAATCATGAAGAGAAATATGCCGCAAAGCTTTAAATTTGATACCTTTAGAGGAGACACACCCGAACGAAGAAGGGCAATTCAATAGCAAGATTTCCACGAGAAGAGTAAAGGAGAAGAGGTTGAAATGTAAGGAGAATAGGCAAACCACAGTTTTACATTAGAGGTTTGCGGACATTTAATTTTATGGTGGAGGAATAGAGAACGTCATCACAAACAGTGCTCAAAAAGAGCATAATATTGTGGTGTGATTTTGTGTGATTCTATGCTGCTCCCGCGCCACTGCCCCACCAGACCTTAAAGAAACATATCCCAAAAGTCTTTACAGCCTCTCCAAATACAACCCAAAAATTGTGCAATATCAAAATTGACGAATCGCCCCCTCTAAATTCAAGCATAAGAGAGTAAGCTGCGAACTCAATGAAATAACCAGTGCTGCAGTAAAAATTTATATAGATAAAAAAATAATGTGCTTGCTCAATTATGATTAATATGAGTGATAGGAGTACATAACAAACATTTTAATCAAATGGAATAACATATAAAAAAAATTGTATAAAGGAAGAAAGCAGTAAACAACTTTAAAAATCATAATTCATTCATTCCTGACAAAATCATAAGAGTGTCTTTAATTGTTTNGACTTTGACTTAAATCGACTCGCACGTCGACGAACTCATCCTTATGACCTGGGATGACGAAACGGACCGCACGGATGCGTCCAAGACGTCGACTTTAGCTAGGAAGGACACCCACATTGTTATGGTTTCGCGCGCGAGCGACTAGCACGAATATCGATGCACGTTTTTTTTAATTAGCGAGACGCGAGCCCAAACTCAACCCAGGTTCAACTCAGGTTCAATTTGGGCTGGACTCGGGCTAAACAAGGGTTGAACAATTTTGAATTTCAAATTTTCAAATTTCAAATAGGCATTTAATCTCATCTTAATTGAAAGTTAAAGAATTTCCTTTTGAATCTGTTTCATCAACGGAAACTAATTAATTCCCCGCCAAAGTTTTTGCATAACGGCTCCGCCGCTCCAATTCTAAAAGGAAGGATTGCCTTCTTCTTCCGGGATTTTCCTCCTTTGCCTCTCCCGAGCTCCTGCTCATCTACCTTCGCTTGACAGCCTTCTCCTGCTCGATCCCGCTCTCCCTCTGCGCTCGACAGCTCCTCTCTCTCTCGCCCTCCTCGCGCCTGCTTCGCCTCGCCTCGCCTCCCTCGATCCCGCTAGACCTCGCTCACCCGCTCCTCTCTGCGACTGGATCAAATCCCCCGATCAAAGCAGATCTGCTACCCGCTCGATCCCGCTCTCCCTATGCGCTCGACAGACCCTCACTCGCCTCACCCGCTCCTCTCTGCGACTCGATCGCAGCCCTCGATCGAAGCATCTGCTGCGCCTCCACCACTTGATTGAAATCCCTCTCGCCTCCTACCCTCTCTCGCGCGATAGAGGTTCCCCGGTCCTCTTCGTTCGTGCGACCAGAAGTCCTCTGTCACCTCCTTCCTCGTCCGACAGTTTCGGCCTCTGCTCATTCACAAAACGAAGCCCGCGGCCTCTCTGTTTGGAAGCTCCCATTGAGGCCCTCGTCCTCCTCTCACGCATCACCCAGCTCGATTCGACTTCCCTCTTCCTCACGCACGCAGGAGAAGCGCCTGAATCCTTCCTCACTTAACTGAAGCTGCTAGCCTCTTTCTCGCCAGCGAACAACAAACTCCCTGTCCCATTCCTTCTCATTTCTTGTTGTGTCCCTGTTGTGTCGAAGTAAGGTAAGGACAGGTATATTCTTCCAGCTATTGCATCTTATGGCTATCAAATTGTTTACAAAAATTTGAAATGGAATTCTCTCCACATGAATACATTTTTACTGATTTTGGAGAAATATAAACAATATTTCAATTATATGTTATCGCTAATTTTAAGTGCTTAGTTGTTGGTTTTATGTTTCAAGTACCTAAATGCAAATATTGTGAGGTTTCAATGATCATTTACTTGCTGGTTTTAAATGCTCCGTTGTTGGTTTATGTTTCAAGTACTTAAATGCAATATTGTGAAGTCCCAATGACCATTTACTTGTTGATCTTAAATACTCATTTGTTGATTTCATGCTTCGAGCACTCGAAAGGAAATACTACGAGGCTCGAGATAACCGTTACTCTAGGGCTTAAATGCATCTTTGCGGATCTATGTTTTTTTATTTTCGAATGTCTCCCTTGAGGGTTGATTTACCTGTTGTTTGGTGGATTTAAACATTGCGATTTTTAGGGCTTTGCCTGATGATTCACGTACTATTTTAGAGCCAGTTTGTTAACTGATTTCGGAGAGTTTACACTATCTTGGACTGAATTTCCTAACTGATTTTGGGACATTTAAGATTAATGTTTTGAGCTTACATAAGAGCTGTTTGGGAATTTTAAAATTATTGTTTTAGGGTTGATTTTGAGATCTTTGTCTATTGTTTTGGGGCTAATTTTGAGAGTTTTGTCTACTGTTTTGGACGCATTAAACCCACCATCTGCGGGGTTGTTTTAATCAATGTTTTGAGGCATTTTGGTGGGCTAATTTTGAGACGATCTACACATTATTTTGGCGAGATTTATGTAGCCTTTAAGTGCTGATTTACATGTGGTTTAGAATTGATTTTACAGACCCCTTTTTGTCCACTGTTTTGGGTTTCAATTGATTGTTATTTAAACGCTTTTAGGTTGATCCACTCGTTGTTTTCTCCCTTGACTTTACTAGTTTTGGAAATGGGTCTGCCTCATCTTTCTTTTGTTTTACTTCTTTTTAAATAGTTAAGTCATAAAGATGGGGATTGATGATTTAATTAATTGGAAGATATAGAAAACCTTAAATCACCTTAAGCATAAGTTAAAGAGTAGGCTTCCTAGAGATTTAGGAGCACACCCTAGGTGAGAGTCCATTCACCTAGCCCTCAATGTAGTCTTCCTAGATTTTAGGTGCACACCTTAGGTGAGAGTCCATCCACCTAATCCTCAGCATGGTTTTCCTAGATTTTAGGAACACACCCTAGCTGAGAGCCCATCCACTCAATCCTCAGTGTAGGTTTCCTAGACTTTAAGAGCACACCCTAGGTAAAAGCTCATCTACCTAATCTCTGCAGTGTAAAGTCCCAATATTTTAGGAGCATACCCTAAGTAAGAGTCCATTCACCTAATCCTCAAATGCACAGCGAAACTTGGCACTTAACTCTGATTCACAAACTGATTAAGACACTAGACATGATTCACCGAGACATGACCCATGCTTCCTTAATTAAATCAACAGTGAAATTCCCTCAATGATTTAACCTACAATGAGACCCAGTGCACCGGGATTTGAGCTTGGGTATTACACTCAAATCATCCCGGCAATTGGGGAAATTTGTTAACGCCACATATGGATCATCGGACTAGGATGAGTCAAGGTCTAAGTGACGAGGTCGATGACGACATTGCTTATGTGTGCCTAAATGAGGGATACGAAGTGAGATTATTAGAATAGTATCTCCTACCACAAGTATCTTCTATAATAGGAAATGATCAATGATGTTATTCGCCGACCCTTGGTGGGATCGTTGCCTCCGACACTCTTAGGTTGTCAGTAGTTCTAGCACGATTAGAGTGACTAGCATGTGGACTATACGACTTTACAAAATATTTACAAAAATAAAAAATAAAAATTTCTTTTGTATGTTAAAAAGAACTCTGCATAAAAAAAACTTGAACAGAAAATTTTGCATGAGAATTTTTCTATGAAAATTTATAAAGGTCCACGGCTAGTCACTTGAATTGAGGTTAAGGACTGTCTTCTGTAGATTGTCGGGTTGGTAACTCTTATTCAAGATCGGGAAGCACACAGCCCCGCTCCAAGCCCCCGACTTTTACCAATGTCTTATACTCAGTCCTGATCTTTCATATGTGACTAAGAGTTTCTTTTGCTTGTGATTTTTACGACTCATTTTTCTGACTTTCGTGTTGGGTTTTCTCGCCTTATTTATTTTTCTTGCGAGTTTATTTAAATCTGTCGCAAGTCACACTATGCTCGTAATATTAAAACACAACAGTAGCAGATGCCCAGGTACACTTTTATAATTTATCTAGAGCATTTTACTTTACTGCATTTTACCTTTCAAGTACATTTTATTTACCTGTGATTTGTTTATTTTGCATGCAAAACCAAAACTGAAACAAAACAAAACCAAACATTGACACCAAAACTGTGAAGTATAAACTACCAATCTCAAACACTTAAACCCTGAAGTTGTCACGACGACAGGAGCTTGGAGCCAACTTTGTGGGCAGCACGACGAGGAATTCAGACCGAGCAGCAAGAGAATCTTCTTCAGCATTATCCCTTCGTAGAATAATAACAACTCATAGGACTTCAAGGTAGCTCTCCTAGCGCGACGTAAATCCTCACACTCCCTTTTTAGGCTCCTGTACAATCATGTTGTGCAGCGTAAGTCCTAACCGGCCTTAGGTTCCGAGGTTTTCGTGTGACACAACGTAAACCCTCTTATCTCTATGGGTTATTTGCATAATCGGATATTATGCAAATATAAGTCCCAAATAATAAAATTGGCAGGATTGAACAATTGAATAACATCATCTCTAAAAATGCAGTAGGATAGTTTGAGATGTCACTGAAGTTTCTCCTCAAGATCTATGACATCCCCTGCTTGTTCTTTCCTTTAAACTTCTGAAATAACTATTCATATTTGAGTCACTCTCATTTTCCTTTCCACGTCCTACCATGAGAACCTAAACTAATCTTGAAGACTAATACCTCTGATCATTATCGAGAGTTTTCTCAAGTGACCCGTCATTTGAGATGTAATTAACTGTAAGGGCTTGCCTTTATAGAGAACTTGAAACCCAGGTAAAATAAACTCTATTTAATTTTTGTATTAGATAGGGGAACTTGTCGGTCATACATAAAAGATTCGCAGACCAAACAAATGTCACAAATCTCTTAGTTTACAGGATTTGGTCTATCGCCGAGATCTACACTTATCTTTCGGGAAGGTGTAGTATTCGCGGTATCGAACACGATTATGCAAACTATTGAATTAATGAGATCCATTTGGTCTCATTTTTCAAAAATTAAAACATACTACTTTTAAAACTCAAATTATATATTATTATATTAAATTATTAAATTCAAAAACTATTTTCATATCTATATTTTCAAATAACCAAAAATTTGACCGACAGTATGCCTCATGTTATACTTCATGTGTTAATTAAGTGATACAAAAGTTAACCTACGACGAAGACATACAAATATTATTAAGCAAATAACAAAGGATACAATCGAGATTCGAACCAATAAAGAAAACAAGACAATGACGACATGACTAGCACGATCGAGCTAAGACCTAAGGAGAGTATTTATGGACTTCGTCGATGAGTGGAGGTGCATGATGACTATAGGCGGATGGAAGAGCTGGTGTGGGTGGTTGTTGGAAGGTGTGGGGCATAGGAGTTGTTGTGGCGATGGGGCAACAAGTGCGGGTGGCTACCTGAGACCCTAATAGGAACTACAGATGTGGGTGAACTACCATAAAAGAGGTCGGAGGAGGCAACAACTGCAAATGGCTGCCCGGATGGTCGAAAGGGGTCTAACGGCCGGCTGGAGGTGCCAGGAGGGGTCGACAACCAGTATGAGGAGCTGGCGGCGAAAGGCAGCAGCCCAACAAACACTGGAAATGGATAACGGCTCGCTGGATCAAGTTTGTCATAGAGGTAGTCACAGTCAGCTCGCGAGATTAGGGGGGGGGGACGGCTGACCAAAGGTGCGAAAAGTAGTTGGCGGCTATCTAGAAGTGTTGGATGGTGCATGTAGTCATGCAGACGTGTAGGTGAGTGGTTGCAACAATTTTGAAGCTGTAGGGACGAGACACTGATGCTCTGGAAGTGGTTGAAATGAAACAGTGGCCAATTGGAGATGCAAGAGGTGATCGGCAATAACTTGGTGGCGCTGAAATGATTCTGCGGTAATATGGAAGATCGGAGGGGATGCAAGTCGACTGAGCAGTGCTGGTGGCATTCGATTGCAACCTGAACGGTTGGAGGGGATTGCTAGTAGCAAGGAAGCAGTCAAATAGCGGAGATAGACAACATCTCGAATGACTTAGAGTTGAAGCGCCTTCTCGTCGTTGGATACAACCCTACGAAGGGAAAACATCACCAGCGGACTCTGAATTCAAGAAACAAATCAACAACTTATAACCTAAGAAAACACCACCAATAAATAATAGAGATTAGGAAGTAGAACATATTATAAGGATAAGAATAAAAAAGAAAATAGAAAAAAAAGGCATGGAATAGGCAATAAATAAAAAAGGAGAGTAATGGAACAGGAAGGGGAATAGGAGGGAAACGGGTAAGGAAAGGGAAAAATGTAGGCGGCAAGTCCTACTCCTTTGGAGGCGGGGAAGGGACCGGGCAGTGGTCGGTTCAGTCGGGGCTCCTTCCCAGCCCTGCATCAGTCTCTCGAGGTTGGAAGAGCTTCGACCTCAAATTTCAAAGTTTCTGAGTCCTTGAAGTACCGTGTCACGTTCGCATTATTGAATGTTGCTAAAACGTTATAGTCCCCTAACAGGTCAATCTTATATGCGTTGTCATTCAACCTCCAAAGTATTCTGAAAAGACAATCTGATTGGGGCTTAAGCTTCCCAAATGTTCCCACCTTTATTTCTTCATTTGAATCCACATGACCCCTTCTTGGAATGTCACATTCTTCCTCAACTTATTTTCTTCTGCCTAATATTTGCGATTTTGCTTGGCGACCTCCTTGCCAACCTCCTTGTGGAGTTTCTGAATATCGTGATCCCACTCTATAGCATATTCACAAACCTCTGATGTAGGCAAGAGTGGTACTAACTCAAGTGTTGTAAGAGGATTGTGCCCGTATACAATCCTGAACGATGTACATCTCGTATTCTTACTCACGGATCTGTTATAGGCGAACTAGGCTTAAGCTAGGATGAGATCTTACCGCTTGATAATCTTTCCCATGAAACATCTCAGAAGGTTTCCTATGCTCCTGTTCACGACCTCTGCCTAGCCGTCCATTTGTAGATGAGTTAAATTGAATGGAAGCTTGGTGTCTGGCTTCCCCCTCAATGTCCTCCATAAGTGACTTAGAAGTTTAACAACTCTGTCATCAGTAATGGTTCTGAGAATCCCGTAACACATAAGTGACTTAGAAGTTTGGGTGTGACACGCCCTTAGCAAAAAAAAATAAAAACCCAAACTTCAAATGTAGCCAACACCGCATAAAATTGCATAAACACCCGTAGAACATAAGCTTAACAAGCTAAACCTTGGGAGCATAAGGCACTCAACAACCCAATGAGTACAGAACTCCACACTAAACACCCATAAATCATAATTTTCATAAGCCAAACAAAAAGCCAAAAAATAAATGCAGCAAAAACCCCCTAAAATCACATAGCAAAAGTGGAGGAGATGGAGGAGCTAAGTTTTAGACGTTTGAAACAAGAAGAGTAACGAGAATCATGAAGAGAAATATGCTGCAAAGCTTTAACTTTGATACCTTTAGAGGAGACACACCCGAACGAAGAAGGGCAATTCAATAGCAAGATTTCAAAAATGAAGGAAGGGTAACACGGGAAGAGTAAAGGAGAAGAGATTGAAATGTAAGGAGAATAGGAAAACCACAGTTTTACATTAGAGGTTTGCGGACACTTAATTTTATGGTGGAGGAATAGAGAACGTCATCACAAACAGTGCTCAAAACGAGCATAATATTGTGGTGTGATTTTGTGTGATTCTGTGTTGCTCCCGCGCCACTGCCCCACTAGACCTTAAAGAAACATATCCCAAAAGTCTTTACAACCTCTCCAAAACTTTACAACCCAAAAATTGTGCAATATCAAAATTGACTAATCGCCCCCTCTCTAAATACAAGCATAAGAGAGTAAGCTGCGAACTCAATGAAATAACCAGTGCTGAAGTAAAAATTTGTATAGATAAAAAAATAATGTGCTTGCTCAATTATGATTGATATGAGTGATAGCAGTACACAACAAACATTTTAATCAAATAAAATAACATATAAAAAAATTGTATAAAGGAAGTAAGCAGTAAACAACTTTAAAAATCATAATTCATTCATTCCTGACAAAATCATAAGAGTGTCTTTAATTGTTTCATGCCTAATATATGTTGTATTATAAATGAAACTTATATTTGCATAAATTTTGGCTTAATTCATTTCACTAGGTCGTCACCAAATGCGTCAGCTACATAATTGTTGATAAATGTTGGTAATCTTCCAACATGATAATTATCAACAGCCCCCTGATACCAACAACTACGTTCTAGTCTAAATATCAAAAGTCCAAATTTTATAAATTTTTAGTTTTTACCAGCAAGGGTCCTCAGTATAAAAGTTTAACTATCATGACACGTATCACATTCCATTACATTCCATTGATCAATTTCTCTGCTAAAGGTCATTTTTGTATGCATATGCATTTGTATAAGTATACCTGCAAACAATTAGTTTAATAACATGCCTGCCAATTCGATAAAAATAGAAACATCAGTGTCAGCACAAATTTATTTCTCTATAATATATGCAGATATTTGACAATATGCAAAAAAAATTAAAATACAGTTTCATACCAATATATCACATAATAATCATATAAAAAGATAAATCATTTTAATTTAGCATATGATTATCTCATCATGTTTGATGGAGCAGCTTCCCGATGGATTTTTCTAGACTCACCTCGAGCTCGCCATCTAAAATACTTTACCTAAAATTCATCATTCCCTACACTTAAGAAAACCCTTAATTAATCCACTACTTCAATGTATTAATAATACTAAATAATTGCTCCAATCTCGAATAGATTCCCTTGCGTATCAATACAATCTCCATTTAATAATTTCAGACAAAATCCACAATCCCCTAATTAACTATACAATAAGTCCATGAAATTACAATCAATTGAATAAAAACTCTTTAGGTAGATTAAAATAAAAATTAAAAAAATCTAAATATAAAAAATTTACATAAATACTTCATCTCAAAATACAAATTTCTGCCCCCAAAGCCTTCCTTCCCTTATTTCTCTCTCCTAATCTCCATTCTTCTTCTCTTCTTTCTTTTCCTTCCACTTCTTTCCCTTCTTAATATCTATTTCTCTCGAATTGGAGTTATCCGAGAGCGTAGCTCTCAATTTCCATAAATCCCACTTTCATTCCCGCCTCCAGCTACNAAAAATCCACAATCCCCTAATTAACTATACAATAAGTCCATGAAATTACAATCAATTGAAAAAAAACTCTTTAGGTAGATTAAAATAAAAATCAAAAAAATCTAAATATAAAAAATTTATATAAATACTTCATCTCAAAATACAAATTTCTGCCCCCAAAGCCTTCCTTCCCTTATTTCTCTCTCCTAATCTNCAAAATCCACAATCCCCTAATTAACTATACAATAAGTCCATGAAATTACAATCAATTGAATAAAAACTCTTTAGGTAGATTAAAATAAAAATTAAAAAAATCTAAATATAAAAAATTTACATAAATACTTCATCTCAAAATACAAATTTCTGCCCCCAAAGCCTTCCTTCCCTTATTTCTCTCTCCTAATCTCCATTCTTCTTCTCTCTTCTTTCTTTTCCTTCCACTTCTTTCCCTTCTTAATATCTATTTCTCTCGAATTGGAGTTATCCGAGAGCGTAGCTCTCAATTTCCATAAATCCCACTTTCATTCCCGCGTCCAGCTACAGTACTAGAGTTGTAAATGCCTCGGGATAAGGAAAAGAACAGTGATTGGAGAGCGAGAATTCAAACTGAAAGAGAAACTCTTCAGTATTCCCCCATAGCCTTGATCGCGTGAACAATAGCGACAAAAATGTGAAAATAGGGGAGAATGAAATGAGTATATCATAATATCCATACATAAAACACTCCAAAACATCAAATCATCACATGCAAAATTAAGTAGATTTCTCTGAAATGCCTTAGTAATTGGGATTGATNCTCCAGCTACAGTACTAGAATTGTAAATGCCTCGGGATAAGGAAAAGAACAATTATTGGAGAGCGAGAATTCAAACTGAAAGAGAAACTCTCAGTATTCCCCCATAGCCTTGATCGCGTGAACAATAGCGACAAAAATTTGAAAATAGGGGAGAATGAAATGAGTATATCATAATATCCATACATAAAACCCTCCAAAACATCAAATCATCACATGCAAAATTAAGTAGATTTCTCTGAAATGCCTTAGTAATTGGGATTGATTAATTAATTAATTAGATTAATTAAATTTACTATTTTAAATATCGCATTAAAATTTTTTATATAATTTAATAAATCAATTAGATCATTACAAAATGTAAGATTTTATAAAATTAGTTCGGTTAAATTTAAGGGGATGCGAAAAAGTTGGGTATNACACTAAAATTTTTTATATAATTTAATATATCAATTGGATCATTACAAAATGTAAGATTTTATAAAATTAGTTCGGTTAAATTTAAGGGGATGCGAAAAGTTGGGTATATTTTAAAATGATTAAAATTTTATCTGAATTGGCTAAAACTGAGTATTACATAAATATTGTTGCAGATGTATTAAACAGAAAAATTTTAAGTAGTTAAAATTGATTAATTACTCAACAAGAAAAACTAATTAAATATATAAATAGACTAAAATTACTAGTGATACATTATAATGATGAGAATTTTCATCAACTTAATCAATTGATCACTACAGCTAGACAAAATTATAAATCAAGAATAAGCAGTCTAGAAAAATATAAGATACCAGAACATGAATTAGTGAAATACAAAGGCAAAATTTATATTCCATGTGTTAATAATTTGAGAAAAGAAATTCTACAAGAAGTATATTTAATAGGTTATACAATTTATAAACAAGCAACAAAATGTACAGAAGCTTAAGAAGAAATTTTAAAGCTACATAGATTTAGCATTGTGGCTAAGTATCCTTTATATGTCGACTAGTTAAAGCAGAACATCAAAGACCTGTTGAGCAGTTACAATTGTTGTCAATGTCAAAGTGAAAATGAGAGGAAAAAAATGGATTTTGATTAGTTTACCTAGAAAAAATGAAGACGTGACACTAAATAAGTCATAATAAACAAATTTAATAAATTAGTGCATTTTTTGGAAATTAAATAAACAAATCGTGTGAAAAAATTAGCAAAGTTATATGTATACGAGATTGTAAGAAACCGCAGCGTACCAAAATCATAAATTCAAATAAAGGTGACAGAGTTACATTCCAATTATGGAAGAAAATCCAGAAGGTTCTGAGAACAAGATTGTCCTACAGTTTATTACATTTCACCCACAAACAAGTTATCAATCATAAAGGACAGTTCAAACTTAAGAGGAGTTGCTTCATTTATATTTCATTGACTTCGGTGGAAAATGGGAATCACATATATCATTGAAAGAATTTGCATACAACAATAGTTATCAAGCAAGCTTTAAAATGGCTTCATATGAAGCTATTTATGGAAGGAAACGGTGAAAATAGTTATGTTGGGTTGAAACTTGATAAAAAAAGCCACTAATACAGATTTAGAGGATGATGCTTTTGCTAACTGAGAAAATCTAAAAAAGAAGGGATAGATTAGAGATTGATCAGATCAACAATGAAAAATATTATGCTGCTAGAAAAAGATCGATCGAACTTTATATTGGGAGTTTGTACTTATTAAGATCAAACTAATGAAAGGCATGTGATGCTTTCGGAAGACAGGGAAATTGAGACAATGATATGTAGGACATAAGAAATTGTTGCAAAGATTGAAAANAGTGGGATAAAGTAACAAACACTATTAAACAAGTAGCAAAAAATTTTCTTGGAGAATCAAAAGAAAAAA
>JXCR01122252.1:27253-45112 GCA_002079205.1 Phalaenopsis hybrid cultivar
CGTAGCTCCTGTGACAGACAAAATTAGAGAAAGCCGTCTTAGATGGTTTGGTCATATTAAACGNGCTGGATCAAGTTTGTCATAGAGGTAGTCACAGTCAGCTCGCGAGATTAGGGGGGGGGGACGGCTGACCAAAGGTGCGAAAAGTAGTTGGCGGCTATCTAGAAGTGTTGGATGGTGCATGTAGTCATGCAGACGTGTAGGTGAGTGGTTGCAACAATTTTGAAGCTGTAGGGACGAGACACTGATGCTCTGGAAGTGGTTGAAATGAAACAGTGGCCAATTGGAGATGCAAGAGGTGATCGGCAATAACTTGGTGGCGCTGAAATGATTCTGCGGTAATATGGAAGATCGGAGGGGATGCAAGTCGACTGAGCAGTGCTGGTGGCATTCGATTGCAACCTGAACGGTTGGAGGGGATTGCTAGTAGCAAGGAAGCAGTCAAATAGCGGAGATAGACAACATCTCGAATGACTTAGAGTTGAAGCGCCTTCTCGTCGTTGGATACAACCCTACGAAGGGAAAACATCACCAGCGGACTCTGAATTCAAGAAACAAATCAACAACTTATAACCTAAGAAAACACCACCAATAAATAATAGAGATTAGGAAGTAGAACATATTATAAGGATAAGAATAAAAAAGAAAATAGAAAAAAAAGGCATGGAATAGGCAATAAATAAAAAAGGAGAGTAATGGAACAGGAAGGGGAATAGGAGGGAAACGGGTAAGGAAAGGGAAAAATGTAGGCGGCAAGTCCTACTCCTTTGGAGGCGGGGAAGGGACCGGGCAGTGGTCGGTTCAGTCGGGGCTCCTTCCCAGCCCTGCATCAGTCTCTCGAGGTTGGAAGAGCTTCGACCTCAAATTTCAAAGTTTCTGAGTCCTTGAAGTACCGTGTCACGTTCGCATTATTGAATGTTGCTAAAACGTTATAGTCCCCTAACAGGTCAATCTTATATGCGTTGTCATTCAACCTCCAAAGTATTCTGAAAAGACAATCTGATTGGGGCTTAAGCTTCCCAAATGTTCCCACCTTTATTTCTTCATTTGAATCCACATGACCCCTTCTTGGAATGTCACATTCTTCCTCAACTTATTTTCTTCTGCCTAATATTTGCGATTTTGCTTGGCGACCTCCTTGCCAACCTCCTTGTGGAGTTTCTGAATATCGTGATCCCACTCTATAGCATATTCACAAACCTCTGATGTAGGCAAGAGTGGTACTAACTCAAGTGTTGTAAGAGGATTGTGCCCGTATACAATCCTGAACGATGTACATCTCGTATTCTTACTCACGGATCTGTTATAGGCGAACTAGGCTTAAGCTAGGATGAGATCTTACCGCTTGATAATCTTTCCCATGAAACATCTCAGAAGGTTTCCTATGCTCCTGTTCACGACCTCTGCCTAGCCGTCCATTTGTAGATGAGTTAAATTGAATGGAAGCTTGGTGTCTGGCTTCCCCCTCAATGTCCTCCATAAGTGACTTAGAAGTTTAACAACTCTGTCATCAGTAATGGTTCTGAGAATCCCGTAACACATAAGTGACTTAGAAGTTTGGGTGTGACACGCCCTTAGCAAAAAAAAATAAAAACCCAAACTTCAAATGTAGCCAACACCGCATAAAATTGCATAAACACCCGTAGAACATAAGCTTAACAAGCTAAACCTTGGGAGCATAAGGCACTCAACAACCCAATGAGTACAGAACTCCACACTAAACACCCATAAATCATAATTTTCATAAGCCAAACAAAAAGCCAAAAAATAAATGCAGCAAAAACCCCCTAAAATCACATAGCAAAAGTGGAGGAGATGGAGGAGCTAAGTTTTAGACGTTTGAAACAAGAAGAGTAACGAGAATCATGAAGAGAAATATGCCGCAAAGCTTTAACTTTGATACCTTTATAGGAGACACACCCGAACGAAGAAGGGCAATTCAATAGCAAGATTTCAAAAATGAAGGAAGGGTAACACGGGAAGAGTAAAGGAGAAGAGATTGAAATGTAAGGAGAATAGGAAAACCACAGTTTTACATTAGAGGTTTGCGGACACTTAATTTTATGGTGGAGGAATAGAGAACGTCATCACAAACAGTGCTCAAAACGAGCATAATATTGTGGTGTGATTTTGTGTGATTCTGTGTTGCTCCCGCGCCACTGCCCCACTAGACCTTAAAGAAACATATCCCAAAAGTCTTTACAACCTCTCCAAAACTTTACAACCCAAAAATTGTGCAATATCAAAATTGACTAATCGCCCCCTCTCTAAATACAAGCATAAGAGAGTAAGCTGCGAACTCAATGAAATAACCAGTGCTGAAGTAAAAATTTGTATAGATAAAAAAATAATGTGCTTGCTCAATTATGATTGATATGAGTGATAGCAGTACACAACAAACATTTTAATCAAATAAAATAACATATAAAAAAATTGTATAAAGGAAGTAAGCAGTAAACAACTTTAAAAATCATAATTCATTCATTCCTGACAAAATCATAAGAGTGTCTTTAATTGTTTCATGCCTAATATATGTTGTATTATAAATGAAACTTATATTTGCATAAATTTTGGCTTAATTCATTTCACTAGGTCGTCACCAAATGCGTCAGCTACATAATTGTTGATAAATGTTGGTAATCTTCCAACATGATAATTATCAACAGCCCCCTGATACCAACAACTACGTTCTAGTCTAAATATCAAAAGTCCAAATTTTATAAATTTTTAGTTTTTACCAGCAAGGGTCCTCAGTATAAAAGTTTAACTATCATGACACGTATCACATTCCATTACATTCCATTGATCAATTTCTCTGCTAAAGGTCATTTTTGTATGCATATGCATTTGTATAAGTATACCTGCAAACAATTAGTTTAATAACATGCCTGCCAATTCGATAAAAATAGAAACATCAGTGTCAGCACAAATTTATTTCTCTATAATATATGCAGATATTTGACAATATGCAAAAAAAATTAAAATACAGTTTCATACCAATATATCACATAATAATCATATAAAAAGATAAATCATTTTAATNACAGTCTAGAGAAATATAAGATACCAGAACATGAATTAGTGAAATACAAAGGCAAAATTTATATTCCATATGTTAATAATTTGAGAAAAGAAATTCTACAAGAAGTATATTTAATAGGTGATACAATTTATAAACAAGCAACAAAATGTACAGAAGCTTAAGAAGAAATTTTAAAGCTACATAGATTTAGCATTGTGGCTAAGTATCCTTTATATGTCGACTAGTTAAAGCAGAACATCAAAGACCTGTTGAGCAGTTACAATTGTTGTCAATGTCAAAGTGAAAATGAGAGGAAAAAAATGGATTTTGATTAGTTTACCAAGCAAAAATAAAGACGTGACACTATATAAGTCATAATAAACAAATTCAATAAATTAGTGCATTTTTTGGAAATTAAATAAACAAATCATGTGAAAAAATTAGCAAAGTTATATGCATACGAGATTGTAAGAAACCGCAGCGTACCAAGATCATAAATTCAAATAAAGGTGACAGAGTTACATTCCAATTATGGAAGAAAATCCAGAAGGTTCTGAGAACAAGATTGTCGTACAGTTTATTACAGTTCACCCACAAACAAATTATCAATCATAAAGGACAGTTCAAACTTAAGAAGAGTTGCTTCATTTATATTTCATTGACTTCGGTGGAAAATGGGAATCACATATATCATTGAAAGAAATTGCCTACAACAATAGTTATCAAGCAAGATTTAAAATGGCTTCATATGAAGCTATTTATGGAAGGAAACGGTGAACATAGTTATGTTGGGTTGAAACTTGAGAAAAAAAGCCACTAATACAGATTTAGAGGATGATGCTTTTGCTAACTGAGAAAATCTAAAAAATAAGGGATAGATTAGAGATTGATCAGATCAACAATGAAAAATATTATGCTGCTAGAAAAAGATCGATCGAACTTTATATTGGGAGTTTGTACTTATTAAGATCAAACTAATGAAAGGCATGCGATGCTTTCGGAAGACAGGGAAATTGAGACAATGATATGTAGGACATAAGAAATTGTTGCAAAGATTGAAAATGTGACCTACAGAATTAGTTTATTAATCAACGATGTATTCCATAATCTTACTCTTCAAAAATATATTATTAATGAATTGAGTAGAATTAGTGGGCCTTTAGTTCATATAAAGTGTAATAAATCAATTATATAAATTTAACGCATAGAATTTTATAAATTAACTCAGTTGAATTCAGAGAGATGCAAAATTTAAGATATATTTTAAAATTGCCAAAATTATACCTAACTTGGCAAAAACTAGTTTTTACAAAATCCAAGTGAGGTGCAAAAAAGAAAATACGGGAGATGGAGCTAATGGAAATAAAAACGAGTGTGATAGAAGAAGTGTGAAGTAAGTGGGGTTGATAAAGGAGGTAGCACAAGCAAAATTTTAAGTTATTGGGTTGATCAAGCAACAAGAAGAGTTTGTGATCTAGATTGCAGTGATATCACAGACTGGAGGAAAGAAGTTAAATGCGGGAGATGGATTAGAGTAAGGCCTAAGCAACAATCGATGACATTTACGGTTTTGAACAGGACTAAAGAGAGAAATGACTAGATTTGATACCAAGCTAAAGAGAAAAATAAGACAACATANCGGGAGACGGAGCTAATGGAAATAAAAACGAGTGTGATAGAAGAAGTGTGCAGTAAGTGGGGTTGATAAAGGAGGTAGCACAAGAAAAATTTTAAGTTATTGAGTTGATCAAGCAACAAGAAGAGTGTGTGATCTAGATTGCAGTGATATCACAGACTGGAGGAAAGAAGTCGAATGCGGGAGATGGATTGGAGTAAGGCCTAAGCAACAATCGATGACGTTTATGGTTTTGAACAGGAATAAAGAGAGAAATGACTAGATTTGATACCAAGCTAAAGAGAAAAATAAGACAACATAAATGGCTAGGGTTTAATTTTAAATTCAATAATAGTTAACTTACCTTATATATTAGGTATAAATAATAGAATTTTATGAACTAATATTAGATATTAAAAGTGAAAGTCTTGAAATCAGAAGGTTGAAAAATAGATTGTCTACTTCTCAAGAAAAGGATTTGATATAAGTTTCTACTATTTTTTTTTAATTGTATAAATATCTATAACCAAATGTAAATATAAATTTTGAAGAAAACTGAGGGTATTGATTTGAGAGAAGTNGGTTTTAAACTTTGGTATTCTGGTAAGAGTCACACTAGAAATGGTGTAGGTGTAATTATTAATAAGAGTTTGAAAGATAATGTTGTAAATATTAATAGAGTTGGTGATAGAATTATAGCCCTTAAGATTATCNTATCTATAACCAAATGTAAATATAAATTTTGAAGAAAACTGAGGGTATTGATTTGAGAGAAGTAGATTTGGAAGAAAGACAACTAACTTTACAAAGAAGAGACCAAGTTGAGTCACGTAGTTAGCTTAGAAATGAACTTATTTAAAATTTATGAAAAATAATTGAAGATAATGTCAATAATTTAGAGATATTAAGTTCCAAAATTAGCAAATGGAATATTGTCAAGTAATTGGGAATATAGCATGATTTTATTTAGTAAACTTGTATGANAACTAATTGAAGATAATGTCAATAATTTAGAGATATTAAGTTCTAAAATTAGCAAATGGAATATTGTCAAGTAATTGGGAATATAGCATGATTTTATTTAGTAAACTTGTATGATAGGTATTACACTAAAGGAAGTGGACGTTAAAGATGAAACGACATATTAAGCATTTAAAAGTCAAGATGAGTAATTACCTTTTTATTTGTACTAATTTCAATTCTTTAAAATTTAATTGCATTCAGGTTCAAAATATTTAGATCCTCATAATTAATTGAAAGTTTAATTTACATAACTTCTTTAAAAATGATTCTGGACATTGCATCTATAATATAAGTTTAATGCACACTTCAAATGATTGAAAAAAATAAATGAAAATCAAGATAAATAAAAGTATAAGTTGATCAAATCAGCCATCATCTTATTGTATTAAATGAGAACAATATTGCACTCATGAACATAAAAAGTGCAAAAGGTTTGGAAAAAAATAAAAATAGATGCACTTTATTTGTACAATGTTTTAGACGTTGCTCCTGAAATGATTTTTTAAACGAAATATACATATAAATATTTAAGAGTTTCTAATTAAATGAAATGTAAATGTTCAATCATCTTTACGTGCATAAATATTAGAGTATGTGTATAAGAAAATTTAGTAAAAAAAAATTATAATTATTTATTAAGTTGTTACAAAACATAAAATTATTTTGTGCTTAATACAAGAAAAGCTCCATTGAATTAAATTGCTGATAAAAGAGTGTTCATTTATATAATGAGAGGAGCTGATGACATAAAAACATCGTATCGTGTAAATCATTATAAATTTTATACTTGTATAATTTAACCATCCGACCATTTGTTTTCGTCTTAATAAATTCAAACATCAGGGTTGAGTCATGAAATCGCTTGTGTGAACAACCCTCAAACTAGTAAGCTCTTATAAAAATGAGCACACCAAGAAAGCCAAATCCTCGCACCCAAGTCGTTCCTCTGTTCTCATTCAAGTTTTAGTATTTGAAACATAGCTCCAACTTCTACGTACTTAGCTCAATTTCATAGTGATACAATAGCTCGCAACAAGAACTCCAAGTTAAAACTAACTTTTGAAAATAGTTAAGGCCATTCATCTTTTGGCGACATACCTTGACTCAATTTTGTGCTCTGTGAAGAGCAAGATGTAATTACTCAATATCCTTTAAGCCACTAAATGGTGAAAGTCATCACTATTTTCTATCAAGTTATTACAATCATTTCCCTTTCTTTAAATAAAATAAAATAAATTCACTGCCCGTTGGCTTTCATATTATTATTTATTTCCTAAAAAGGCACTATTTCTACTTATTGCATATTATTTATCCTTGCATTGATATCACCCAAGACAAAAACAAAGGCTGAAAGGCATGTAATGACCTTCGTTTTGTCAAAAATTATTCAGAAAGAGGCATTTCCACTGCAGCCATCACCCATCCTTACTATCAAATAACCTCTAACGCTATATACCACCAATAGCCTTACAGATTTCTAACAAGTTGGTTGTCATCCAACAATAATTTATTTGTGGATTTTTTTGTGTCCGAACACGGCCCTGGAACTTGGAATTTTCAAAGTGAGAACAACAGTCAAACGAAAAAATTTAATTTCATAATTTGATTTACTGTCACTAATAGTTTATAATTTAAATAAGTTGAAAAGGCAACANAGAACTTGGAATTTTCAGAGTGAGAACAACAGTCAAACAAAAAAATTTAATTTCATAATTTGATTTACTGTCACTAATAGTTTATAATTTAAATAAGTTGAAAAGGCAACAGACAAATGTAATTTAAATATGCTAAAAAATAAAATCAAATGTGAATTACATTTCTTTAAGTTAGTTGTATTATCTTTTCTTGCATTTATTTTCTAGCCCAAGTCTTAAAATTGAAAATTTAAATTTAAATTATAGCAATCTATGAACAACATGATCAATACTCAAACTCCTAAACTACAGTAATTTTGCAATAAATAAATAAATAAATATGTTAGTCAAAACTAAATAAAACAATAAAAGCATTTGACAGTGTAATTTTACAAATATTACAGTTCAAAATATTCGTGTTATACTACATATATTTAAACATAATTGTGGCATAGCACTTCTAAGATGTATCAATTAAGATACTTCAATACTAATAATTTTTTTTTTCTTTTTTTTAAGCAAGTGCATGTGTACCTTAGCATCCCGCATCACCCCCCCCCCACCAAAAAAAAANTGCTCAAGATGGGTTTGATGCATAGCCAGCACACACCTCGCCTAATCGAACTTGACTACCACTTGCTCAAGCGAGTTCAGATTTAGCCCCTTGCCTCCATCCCCGTTCGCAACACAGTTCACCCTCTATCTTCACTGCTACTTGCTTCGTTTTCTTACTTTGCTGGTAACTACAACAAATTTGCCTCGAGGAAAACATTGGAGACTACTCTCATCATTGTAATGCTTCAACAGTTGCTTCCTCTTCATGCCTTAGCTCTAAGCAAACACAAGTTCTTCCTCACCCTCACTTGTTCTCCGGGTTCCAATATGAGGTTGTCAACAATCATTATCATCTCGCATTTCAGCCCCCGACCATGCACGGTAGCTCGCAGCTTGTTTCGCCTTTGTTCCCACATGATTAGACACCCCCTCTCCCTCTTCTTATTAGTGTGTTCCTCCGCCCTAAACGCTAGCATTACTAGCAGATTAAAATAAAGTGATAAATTATGCCAGGTAATAAGAGAAGGAGATGAAGGAAAATAGGAGAAATTATTTTATTTCAGGATGACACAAATGATGCGGAATATTTAATCTGACCAGAACTCCAGCATATAAAATTAAATCACAAATTGCATCACACGGCCTAGATAAACAAAAAAATATACCATCTTCAGTCTAAAAGGACCTCCATATAAACTGGCATTACACGTCATTGAACAAATACAAAATCGGGGAGTATCCACAGGAATGTTTCTGAAAGAGCTGACCTACGTGAAGCACTTCTAACCCAACAACTTGAACGTAATTAACACACTATAATATCCTTACAAAGGCAAGAAAACAGAGAATGTATTTATTCATGCTCATAGTGGAATCCAACATATTCAAACTGAAAGACAAAAGATTACATATTTGGTAAAAAAAGTTAAAATGATAATTTAAAAAACTTTAACGGGGGTGAAACTTGATTTAAATGTAAGCCAAAGGCTGAACATTATCCANTTTGTGAAATACGAAATCGGGGAGTATCCACAGGAATGTTTTCTGAAAGAGCTGACCTACGTGAAGCACTTCTAACCCAACAACTTGAACGTAATTAACACACTATAATATCCTTACAAAGGCAAGAAAACAGAGAAGGTATTTATTCATGCTCATAGTGGAATCCAACAAATTCAAACTGAAAGACAAAAGATTACATATTTGGTAAAAAAGTTAGAATGATAATTTAAAAAACTTTAACGGGGGTGAAACTTGATTTAAATGTAAGCCAAAGGCTGAACATTATCCATGAAAAAGGTACAGTTGCTCAATTTGTCAAACAAGGATCACCCAAAGAAAACAGCAAATTTAAATTCAAACTTAGCTAGCATCTGTTGTCAATTTAAACGCTAGTCAATGAAAAAAGACAAGGTAATTTAAGAATATTTAAAATAAATGTAAACCTAAAACTACCTAACTATATGCAAGCTGCTGTTTTACTNCATTTATATTCAAACTTAGCTAGCATCTGTTGTCAATTTAAACGCTAGTCAATGAAAAAAAGACTAGGTAATTTAAGAATATTTAAAATAAATGTAAACCTAAGACTACCTAACTATATGCAAGCTGCTGTTTTACTTAACTGACGAATAATATCTGAATAAACTTACATCAATTTATTACATTTTATGAAGAACAAAAAGCGGCTGGTACTAAAGGCCAATCCAAACAAAGGAACTTTTCTTTCCTCTCCTTGAAACTTCATTAAATCCTAAAATGGTGAACATATTTATGTCAAAAACAGAATGTATAGATAAAGAGNTGCTGGTACTAAAGGCCAATCCAAACAAAGGAACTTTTCGTTCCTCCTTGAAACTTCATTAAATCCTAAAATGGTGAACATATTTATGTCAAAAACAGAATGTATAGATAAAGAGTAAATATTAATGTTGATCATAAAAAATGACAAATTTAGAGCACGTCAATTGAAAAGATCCAAATAGGTTTATTCACCGGGAAAAGAAATAAAATATACCCCGGCAATGCCGATATAGCACCCAAATAGGTACTTCATGCAAGGGCATGTGACTCCAACTTAGTTTGTTGAGATTTCAAAATTTGAGTTCTACATGATGTAGAACATTCAAATAAAATTACAAGTCTGCATTCACTTGATTTTTTTTAAATCAAAAAGTAGTTCAAATTCGTGCACTCCAAAGAAAATAGTATAAGCTAATATCAAATAGCTATGTGTTCACAACATTTAAATAAAGCAAATCAAAGTACTATAATCAGCGTTCATCCCTAATCCATGAAAATAAAAAACTGAATATTTTTACTACGGACAATCTTGTTTACCTTAACGCATGACACAACTTATCAAGAAAACAACCATGCATAGCTTATGTGAAACAAGCTTAACACACAACAAGCATTGTACTTGTGACATATTGCAAATAATCTAGAAATAAAAATATGTTACCCAGGAAATAAACGAGCTGCAGTGCGATATGCAACCATCGCTTGATCAGTCTCTTCTTGTACAGCATAAGCATTTCCAGAGCCTATCCAAGCAGGTGGAAAGGTGGCATCCACACTGGTTGCCTTGCTGCACAATTGAAATAACATAAAGAAAGATGACCAGCTATCTGAAAAGGTTATTCTGCAATAAATGACAATTAAAAAAGCCACCTACATAGTTATTAAGAAATCGTCAATATATAATAAAAATGTCTAAATGCACAGCTTAAAGCATTCTTACAAAAAAATTGATGAAGTGGTAGTTAAAGAGATTTCAGGGTTGGTGGAGAAGTGGTGGAAGTGGTAACTAATTCATGCACACTGGACCAAACTAAGTCTGAATCTTTGATGCTTACACAGTTTTCTTTTGTTGGGGGGGAGACCACAAAATTTGAAATTTTGTGATGTTAATAAATTAATAGGCCGACTCAATTTGTAGGAAGAAAGTTATAATCTTTTGAAGTAGATTGATTATANTAAAAACAACCATGCATAGCTTATGTGAAACAGGCTTAACACACAACAAGCATTATACTTGTGACATATTGCAAATAATCTAGAATTAAAAATAGGTTACCCAGGAAATAAACGAGCTGCAGTGCGATATGCAACCATTGCTTGATCAGTCTCTTCTTGTACAGCATAAGCATTTCCAGAGCCTATCCAAGCAGGTGGAAAGGTGGCATCCACACTGGTTGCCTTGCTGCACAATTGAAATAACATAAAGAAAGATGACCAGCTATCTGAAAACGTTATTCTGCAATAAATCACAATTAAAAAAGCCACCTCCATAGTTATCAAGAAATCGTCAATATATAATAAAAATGTCTAAATGCACAGCTTAAAGCATTCATACAAAAAAATTGATGAAGTGGTAGTTAAAGAGATTTCAGGGTTGGTGGAAAAGTGGTGGAAGTGGTAACTAATTCATGCACACTGGACCAAACTAAGTCTGAATCTTTGATGCTTACACAGTTTTCTTTTGTTGGGGGGGAAACCACAAAATCTGAAACTTTGTAATGTTAATAAATTAATAGGCCGACTCAATTTGTAGGAAGAAAGTTATAATCTTTTGAAGTAGATTGATTATACTGATGAAAACTAAGACTTCTGTTTTTATAAGGTTTTTTGACTTGATTTTATGAGAGCCTAAACTGTTTAAAGCCTTTGGAAGGCGGAGGTGAAGGTATATGAGTAAAATGATTCTCAGCTTAATAAGTTTGCAAGGTAAGCCTTCATTGCTTCGCAAACCAAGTATAAATTATAAANAGTTGTTTGACTTGATTTTGTGAGAGCCTAAACTGTTTAAATCCTTTGGAAGGCGGAGGTGATGTAGAAAATGGTAAGTGAAGGTATATGAGCAAAATGATTCTCAGCTTAATAAGTTTGCAAGGTAAGCCTTCATTGCTTCGCAAACCAAGTATAAATTATAAACCTCAAATACATTAGTCACACAAATGTATAGACAAACCAGAGCAATTGTTTAATTTCATTAAACTAATCCATTAATTATAATGCAAGAGATCAACTTTAAAATTCAAAATACAAGAAAGAAATTGGAATTAAATTAATTTCCATTATGGATAGAGCTTGTCTCACGCCCAAATTTTTATTTCAATTTTGTAACACCAAACCACATGACTGAAGCTTTGGATGGTTAGTAACCTCCACATTTTAACTTCTTAAAGCCCCCACAGTTGAATTCTTTAAGTGTGACATATTATTCTGAATTTCAAAATCCTTTTGACTGCTTATGACACTACCACTTTGATAATGTTTTTATTGACACTATAACTCCCTAATTTAATGCTTCATGAAACGTAGGTCTCCAACTTGAATTATTTGTAACTTCTTGTATTAATGATTACGATTATGATTATAATTATGATTTTGAAGAGTCAAAAACAAATATGTAGAGGGGTCCTCAAAAACAAAATAAGACAAGCATATTAATTCGACTACAACAAACAAATCTCTAATGTCCAATTAACCTATAACTTCAACCTTCCAACTAACTCAACTCCTGAATAAAATTACAATAAGAATTTGATATAAATTAGAATAAGATGGGCTTGAAGTAACCTTCATTTTTATGTTCTTGTCCTACATGACATCTCCTCCGTTTGGTGATACATTACCATAGAGTTAAAAAGGTTTTAGTAAAACGAGAGGGTCAAAATTCCATGTACTTGTGCTGATGGCAAAGTGTCTCGAGATTTAGATGCATCTTGTGATATAATGAGTAGCAATTGATAGTTGCAGCAACTATAGAAGTGAATCAATATCTCTTGAAAGTGGGTTAATTTGCCAATCTCAATATTTTATAAAATCTTTAGATATGTTCGCTGCACTGAAAATGTGTAACACTGGTTTAAATTTACTAGTCTTTTTTTAAATTTAGAATTAGGCACTCAAACTACGGTTTCGATTTGATAAGATTAAAAGATTAAATTATAGTTATAAATACCAACTTGTCTTGGATAAAATTCTTATTTTGGAAATTTCAGTTTTAGTGAAAGTTAGTATCATGACTGTAAGAAAATATATGGAGAAAGAAATTACAAAATTTTGTTAATAAATAAATACAATATTACGTAAAAAAAAATGAAAAATATGGTTTAAGATCATAGTCTTAAAATAAAAAATGTGCAGTCTAACAATTAACTGCCAATGCCACNCAACTATAGAAGTGAATCAATATCTCTTGAAAGTGGGTTAATTTGCCAATCTTAATATTTTATAAAATCTTTAGATATGTTCGCTGCACTGAAAATGTGTAACACTGGTTTAAATTTACTAGTCTTTTTTAAATTTAGTATTAGGCACTCAAACTACGGTTTCGATTTGATAAGATTAAAAGATTAAATTATAGTTATAAAAACCAACTTGTCTTGGATAAAATTCTTATTTTGGAAACTTCAGTTTTAGTGAAAGTTAGTATCATGACTGTAAGAAAATATATGGAGAAAGAAATTACAAAATTTTGTTAATAAATAAATATAATATTACGTAAAATAAAATTGAAAAATATGGTTTAAGATCATAGTCTTAAAATAAAAAATGTGCAGTCTAACAATTAACTGCCAATGCCACTACTCCAATGTTGAGATGAGTAATTATAATTCTTACTTCATATTAATTTTACCTTTTTTAAAAGAAAATGCAACTATTATTTTATGTATAGATCATGATAGTTATTGATAAAAATTAATTGATCGTTTATTAAAATTAAACAAGCTTTATACCATGTTTTTAAAAAGTTCTATATCATACATTCATACGAAAAAATGATTAAATTATCAAAAGAGTCTCTCACTATTTATATTGAGGCCACTTATAGAAGAACCAAAATAGTCCCAAGATTTTTTAAATTGGGGCTGAAATAATCCTTATGGAGGACTATCAGAGCTCAATTTTAAAAAAATTCCAACTATTTTGACATTTATATAAACTCTGGGACAAAAACGATCCCATGTAAATAGTCGATAATTATTTTGGCAGTTTACTTTTAACATATGATTAAATAAATTGAAAAAAAAAACATGAAATAAATGTGTAAGTCAATAAAATGAGTCAAACCCTTATAGTACTAGCTAGGGATGTTTTCGAACTAGTGCCATATAGAAGAAAATTTTTGGAAAAGAAAATAAAACTAACACGTCTTATTAAAATAATTCAGACAGAGCTCNTTTTAACTATTTTGACATTTATATAAACTCTGGGACAAAAACAATCCCATGTAAATAGTCGATAATTATTTTGGCAGTGTACTTTTAACATATGATTAAATAAATTGAAAAAAAAAACATGAAATAAATGTGTAAGTCAATAAAATGAGTCAAACCCTTATAGTATTAGCTAGGGATGTTTTCGTGCTAGTGCCCATATAGAAGAAAATTTTTGGAAAAGAAAATAAAACTAACACGTCTTATTAAAATAATTCAGACAGAGCTCCTAAAATAAATTCTTATACAAAATAAAAATATTTAAGAGTTTTAACATAATAAACTATCAAAATTTAATCATTTTTAAAATGCAAGCTTGTTAATCAATTGTAGAACTATAATTATTCACTAAGTTGCATAATTTAACCTACTCTTTCATTTTTATCGTAGGAAAAGTTTCAGTTAAATAAATTGCAGATGAAAGAAAATTTGTATACAAAACAAAAAATGAGCAACTGAAAATAAATATAAAGAAAGAAAGCTTGTTTAAAATTTATTTTGTTAAGTGTTATATAAATTCTGAAATTTTTAAATGTAATTTCGATGTGAATAAAAATTTTATTATTTTNCGCAGATGAAAGAAAATTTGTATACAAAACAAAAAATGAGCGACTGAAAATAAATATAAAGAAAGAAAGCTTGTTTAAAAATTTTTTTGTTAAGTGTTAAATAAATTCTGAAATTTTTAAAAGTAATTTCGATGTGAATAAAAATTTTATTATTTTGTGGCTCTTAAGTTTTTGGATCATATTTTGGATTATTAAAAGTTAGACTAATATGGCTATACGGCCTGACCATCTATTCTCGTCTTAGTAATTCTAACCTTCTGTGCTGGATAGTGACAAGTGATATTAGAAAATAGGCTTTAATTATGATCAAAGTAATTAAAATGATCAAATAAATTTAATAATGCTAAAAAATTGAATTATTTGATTATTGATAGGTAACTTTATTTTGTGATATATTTCAATTCTTTGATAAGTCAAGTAGAGTTAGAAAAAAAACAAGTAGAGAAAGAGTTAAGAGCACCATAGAATGTGGTTGTAGCTATTAATGCTTTAAACTAGATAATGGTTGCAGTGACAATTACTACAGGATTCGCGATCTTATCTTGTATTAATACAGGCTATGTCCTATATTAATAAGGAACACCGTCGCCCGTCCATTGCCACAGCCATCATCCAACCACCATTGCCCAACCGAGACAGAGGTCACTAAACCACCATTGCTTCCAGACCATCGTTGCTTAGCTGCTACCATCACTGATAATGTTGACATATGATCTCTAACATAGAGCCCCTGCAATCGGTCTTTCATCACAACAGCTAGGTCACTACCACTTTCATTGTCACTAGAGAAAATCAAATTGATAAATCTCACTCTTATAATATCATTTTATACAAATCAAGGGATCGTGAAGTCTTGTAACTTACATATGCATAGTGGAACAGTTTAAATTAGGTTGTGCCCCTGAATTTTTCTCTTTCAGTTTCCATCTAAAATCCTTTGGTGTCTCCTCTGCTAGCTCTACTTTTATTTGTGTGTGATGGATCTTCATACAATGCTAAGAAGTTAATATATCATTTTATCAGAGCAAACTTTCCCACACGAAACAAGAAGAGACATGAATTAATTTCATTTCCTATAATCATTGTAAATAAAAAACATATGACTGTAACTATTTAATAATAATAAGATTATATTCCTACAAAAAAAATAAAAGAATATTAACATTTATAATGTTATAAATATTATTTTCACATGAACGATCAACTTCAAACAAATTTACTACGTCATAAATCTATTTATCTCTTATTTCAAATTATAACTTCAGATGGAANAGAAAAATTGTATGAAAAGACCTAAAAGAAAGTCCAACTCATACAATAGAACAGACACAAAACCCAAATAAAGCAAAGATGCATAAAGGCAAAAAATTAAATAGTCACAAAAGGGCACAAAAGTGTTAGGGATGTCCCACTTTAGTCCTGCCTCGAGTTTTCGGAAGTGAGCCAATTAACAAATTGGTAAGGTGAGTGTCATTGCCCTTAGTAACCAAAGTATCATTCATCAAAGTCCTGAGCTCGAGTAGATCTTCATTCTTCTTCTTCCTCCTGAATGTGTAGACCTGTCATTCCTCATCCGAAGATTAACTCATCTGATCAGTAAATTCGAAAGGTGGTCGGACAGATGTAAGCCATTGCACATTATGATCCCCATGAGCCTGAGTAACATTAACATTTTTCTGGACCTGATGAGAGCAATGAAGCAGTAGAAGTATTTCTACCTGTATTATTGGCGATAGGTTCTATATCAGGCGGAATCTGAAGAATCTCCCTCTCCCTGATGATAGGATGTTCTAAAGACTGGGGAGCTACAACTGGGGAATGAATGGATGCCATATTGTCTACGGGGATATGACATTTTCTGGGGTATCCTTCTGATAATCAATAGTGTCAAAAACTTAGAATTGAACGGCATGAGATGGAATCACAGTCTCTAGCGAAGCACTTTGCTTTTTTGGTATGAGATGGGTGTAAATGGTGACATTGAGAACTAGAGTGATCAAATATATGACAGTTCGAAACAATACGAAGGAAAAGTTTCAATCTCTACCTTCTGTCAATATCCATGGTGTTGTATGCTTAATCAGATTTCCTCAGAAGCGGGTGAAGTGATGTCTCTTTGAACAAGTATTCTGGCTTCAGATGGACGGGAAAGATTAAAAGTAGGAATGTCCGTCTTGAGTGACTTTCCATAAGCTGAAGCAATAAAGTACAATACTTTTTGAGAAAAATAATGAAATTTCAGACCAGGAAGATGAATCCAAACCGGAATGATTTGCGGCTCCGTTTGTGGGTCAAAATCCACAGACCATTTCAGAAGCTTCATTGCTCTGTTATCAATCCAGATTATCCTTCTAGCAAATAAACGCATGTAATCTTCTTCATTATTAATTTGAATAAGAATGTGTCTCCCATCTAATAGTCCAACTTTCCAATCTCCAACAAGGTACATAAGTTCAAATTCTTTGCGAATGAGCTCCATTTTGGGATGACCATATAGAAATTTCCCAACCAAATTCAAACGACAGGAGGAAACAAGTTGAATACCACGTCTTCTGTAAAAAAGATGGCAGAATTCTCATTCTTCCTACCAGACTTCTTGATGTCCTCCGCCCACTCAAATGAAGGAGGAAAAGATGGCGATTTAAATGTACCTGAAGCGTGAACACCCGCAAGCACAGTAGCATACGATCTGTCCAAAGCTATCCCCAAAAGAGAAAGGTTGTGGGACAGCAAAGTGACAGTAGAGAAAGAGCAAATGCCAAAAGGGAAGTCGAGCAGTGGGTGATTCGAGCCAGAGGAAAGCTCGCGCCCAGACGTCTTTCACAGTACTGCGAGCGACGACAGGAGCCGCAGAAGAAGCCCGTGCTTCTCGGAATGACGAGAGCCGCGAGCCGCAGAAGAAGCGGCAGAAGGAGCTCGCGCTTCTCGAGATGACGAAAGAAAGAGCTGCAGAAGAAGCCCGCGACCAGACGTCCTTCAAATGTCGCCCCCGAGCATGACGCCTTCACGTGAGAGCCGCTGAATCACGAGATACAAGCCGCTGCGACGCGACAGCGAACAAGAGACAAAAACGAAGACTAGAAAAGACGAAATCGTTGAAGATGCAGTGAATCAGAGAAACCAGGTTCGCCATAGGCGAACCCTAGCAGAACGAGAGCGAGAGCGACGAAGCCATTATATATATATATATATATATATATATATATATATATAT
>JXCR01122252.1:45214-62296 GCA_002079205.1 Phalaenopsis hybrid cultivar
TATATATATATATATAGATGACTAGATTCAATGGCTTTCATATATGGGTCCATCTTTGTTGCCCTACTTGTATAAGTGTAATAAGCATATTAACTTGAGGACAATTGTTCCTGAATATGCACTAACATTTGTCATCCTATCTAGACGATTCATATTAATATAGAACTTACATTTGCCGTCATACCTATAAAAATTATCATATTTATCTACAAGCTCACTTTTGTCTCCTAACTTTTGCAAATATCATGAAATATGTCATTGCCAATTTAACTCACATATCACGACATTTTTTTTAATGTAAATATATTTTCATTATTGAACCTCTAAATAAACTTGTGATATTTCAAATTGCTGAAAAATAATGAATATAAATGTGAAATTTACAAATGCCAAAATTATCCATTTAAAAGTGTCATCAAATAATTAAATATTTGTACAATCACAATGCATTTTACAACAAGCTAGTGTTAAGAAAATTATTATGTAGTCATTTACACATGAATGGTAGACTGTAAACATAATTTTTTTTTAAAATATGAATGAATTTTTATTGTATTTTACACAAATCTAATTAACTATAAATAAGCATACACTGCCGAAATTTTGATATTTGCATTAAACTATATATATCTTATCCATTAGATAAACTATTACTTCAACACAAACACCATAATTTAAATTTATGCAATATGAGACCCAGCTCAATTTTTTTTTAAAATCTTATAATGAAGCTCACGGCACATTAGTTGTTACATGAGGCTTACGCCACACACCTAAAGTGAGGCCCACCTTAAGGCAGGTCTCTTCTCAGTTATAGTGAGTTGTATGCAATTATATCTAGAGTTTCCTGAAAAATAAATATATGTAAAATAAACCCAGTAAATATTCCTTACCCATATAACATACCATTGAGGATATAATTGGAGCTGATACTATCAACATAGTCATTGTTTTAGAATCAAATTAATATTCTTATTAATTAACATTGATTAAAAAAGAGAAAGATGACTAAGATGTAGATTGAGAAATGAAAGAACTTAATACAAATGAGGATGGGTGAGGGAGAAAATAAATTATTAAGATGATAATTCTAATACAAACTCTTTACATGATAGGAATGATGGGTCCTTTTAAATTTAAAAATTCTAGCCTTAGTTGTATGTTATATTCTTACTTTGATGAATGACAGTATGGGTATGAGTGTGAGAAAGACTAAATGCATCAAAATCTATTTTGCATTGTAATGTTATTATGCCTTATTTTGATGTTTGTGTATTACCCTTCTTATCTTGTGATTTCATATTTGGATATTAAGATATTAGTTGTTACTTTGAATAATTTATTATTTTTACTATATTAGAAAGTTAATATATTATATTTTACCTATCAATAGGCTATAACATTAGTATATTACTTTCTCTACATATTTAAAGCTATTATAATACTTCTTCTCTTGCACAATTTGTTGATTTTGAGACCTACTCGTCAAAGTGCCTCGAGGCTTATGCTTCGCCATACAGATAAAAAATGTATCAATACCCAATTGTGTAATTTTAAACTTTGACAAACACCAAAATTTTTCGTTTTGTAAACAATCTCAACATTACTTCTCACATAAACCTATAAACATATCATTCTCATTAGAATTTAACTTGATAAGAAAAAATACCAAAAATCTAAAATTGGAATATGAATCTAACTTTCTTGTGTTACCTACGTTTCTTCCTCCCTTTTCACCTCTTCCTCTTCCCCTCTTCTTCTTCTCTTCTTCTTATCTTCTCATCTTTCTCCTCTTCTTCTTCTCATATNTTTGATAAGAAAAAATACCAAAAATCTAAAATTGGAATCAGAATCTAACTTTCTTGTGTTACCTACGTTTCTTCCTCCCTTTTCTCCTCTTCCTCTTCCCCTCTTCTTCTTCTCTTCTTCTTATCTTCTCATCTTTCTCCTCTTCTTCTTCTCATATTTATTCTTCCATGATTTCTCTCCCCGGCTGGTTTAGGTTTGGCCTCCCTATAGCTCACAGGGTAGTGAAATTGAGGGTGATAATATAGAATGAAAAGCTAGTTTAAATTTATATTAAAACAGCTAAGTAATTAATTAATTTAACATAAAATAAATCTCCACCATTCGGCTAATGTAAACCATTACATGTCATTGTAAGTGGAAAGGCCCAAAAATTCCACTTTCAGGTAAAAGTGAACGCACAGTGTTTTTAGATTAAGACTTCAGAAAAATTTTATAAAAAAAAAAAACTAATTCCATAACCTCCTAGTCTTTAAAAATTAGCATATAATCGTACATATTAAAATGATCCTTTTCAACAGTAGAACAAAATGAAATGATTTTTCTAATTTTCAAGAAAAAAAGTNCTAATTCCATAACCTCCTAGTCTTTAAAAATTAGCATATAAGCATACATATTAAAATGATCCTTTTCAACAGTAGAACAAAATGAAATGATTTTTCTAATTTTCAAGAAAAAAAGTTAAACTTTTGAGTATAATTTATTTGGGGTATTTTTACACTTATACATTATCAAAAATTATAAATTATAGAAGGAAGGGCAATCTAAAGGGATACAAGATAGATGAAGATGAATCACTAAAATACAAAGACAGAATTTATGTTCTAGATGTTGAGATTTTGAGAAAATAAATTCTATAAGAACATTTATTTGGCTATATAATAAATCAAGAAAGAAACAAAATGTAGTAGGAACTCAAAAATTAATAAACATTTTGATATCAAATATTTATAAAAAAAAAAACCGTTGAAAAATTTATTACTGAATATCCTACATGCCAGCTAATTGAAATCAAACATCAAAGGGCCGGTAGACAGTTATAACCATTACCACTTACATGGTAAAAACAAAAGGAGATAGCAAAAGATTTTGTGATTAGTTTGCCTAGAAAACCTTCCCCATTTCCGTAGCATATTGCGCTAGTGTTGCTCTAGCAATATTCGTAAGCTCGATCACGCTCACAAGCAAGAATTGAGCTTTGCTTACCTAGGACCTATGGGCAAGGAAGCTCACTCAATCTTCCCTCTATTACCAAGCATGCCACCTTCGACTCCACTTTCTCACTCTATTTTGCACGAGACGTGCAGTCTCTCTTCCCTCCTTTTTGAGGGTTCGATCACTCTCCCCAGCTCAATTTGTCTCTTTCCTCGTCCCTTACATTTCGTCACCCTCATTGATTTCTCATTTTCACCTCAACGCCACGAAATGACTAGCATCATTTCAATTGGACCAAGGCTAGCCAATTCCACTTATATAGGAAATTACAGTTGGTGGCCTTTATGAGAAGCATAGCGTTACTTCGAGTAGAGCTGCATAAATTTCTTTCTCATCTATGTAAAAATTTCAAAATAAATAACAACATTGTAATATTGCGTAGTGAAAATTAATTAATTAATTAATTCACTTGGCAAACATAGATCAAATTTCGAATTAATGACGACACAAGTTAAGAGGAAAATTAGAGATAATTAGGTGGATCAAATCTTGTTGTGTAATCTATCTCAATGCTAGATCATATCATTAGAACATTTAAAGACAAGGCAACAACCACATAAGAAGTACAATTCTANGAAAAGATACAGAAAAATTGTATGAAAAGACCTAAAAGAGAGTCCAACTCATACAATAGAACAGACACAAAACCCAAATAAAGCAAAGATGCATAAAGACAAAAAATTAAATAGTCACAAAAAGGCACAAAAGTGTTAGGGACGTCCCACTTTAGTCCTGCCTTGAGCTTTTGGAAGTGAGCGATTAACGAATTGGTAAGGTGAGTGTCATTGCCCTTAGTAACCAAAGTATCATTCATCAAAGTCCTGAGCTCGAGTAGATCTCCATTCTTCTTCTTCCTCCTGAATGTGTAGACCTGTCATTCCTCAGCCGAAGATTAACTCATCTGATCAGTAAATTCGAAAGGTGGTCGGACATATGTAAGCCATTGCACATCATTATCCCTATGAGCCTGAGTAACATTAACACTTTTCTGGACCTGATGAGACGGCAATGAAGCAGTAGAAGTATTTCTACTTGTATTATTGGCGATAGGTTCTCTATCAGGCAGAATCTGAAGAATCTCCCTCTCCCTGATGATAGGATGTTCTAAAGACTGGGGAGCTACAACTGGGGAATGAATGGATGTCATATTGCCTACGGGGATATTGACGTTTTCCGGAATATCCTTCTGATGATCAATAGTGTCAAAAACTTAGTGTTGATCGAGACGAGATGGAATCACAGTCTCTAGCGAAGCACTTTGCTTTTTTGGTATGAGATTGTGGTGTAAATGGTGACATTGAGAACTGGAGTGATCAAACATATGACAGTTCGAAACAATACGAAGAAAAAGTTTCAATCTCTACTGTCTGTCAATATACATGGTGTTGTATGCTCAATCAAATTTCCTCAGAAGCGGGTGAAGTGGTCTCTCTTTGAACAAGTACTCTGGTTTCAGATGGACGGGAAAGATTAAAAGTAGGAATATCCGTCTTGAGTGACTTTCCATAAGCTGAAGCAATAAAGTACAATACTTTTTGAGAAAAATAATGAAATTTCATACCAGGAAGATAAATCCAAACCGGAATGATTTGCGGCTCCGTTTGTGGGTCAAAATCCACAGACCATTTCAAAATCTTCATTGTTATGTTATCAATCCAGATTATCCTTCTAGCAAATAAACGCATGTAATCTTCTTCATTATTAATTTGAATAAGAATGTGTCTCCCATCTAATACCAATTTTTCGATCTCCAACAAGGTACATAAGTTCAAATTCTTTGCGAATGAGCTCCATTTTGGGATGACCATATAGAAATTTCCCAACCAAATTCAACCGACAGGAGGAAACAAGTTGAATACCACATCTTCTGTAAAAAAGATGACAGAATTTTCATTCTTCCTACCATACTTCTTGATATCCTCCGCCCACTCAAATGAAGGAGGAAAAGATAGCGATTTAGGTGTACCTAAGGCGTGAACACCCGCAAGAGCAGTAGCATACGATCTGTCCAAAGTTATCCCCAAAAGAGAAAGGTTGTAGGACAGCAAAGTGACAGTAGAGAAAGAGCAAATGCCAAAAGGGAAGTCGAGCAGTGGGTGATTCGAGCCAGANCTAGATTCAATGGCTTTCATATATGGGTCCATCTTTGTTGCCCTACTTGTATAAGTGTAATAAGCATATTAACTTGAGGACAATTGTTCCTGAATATGCACTCACATTTGTCATCCTATCTAGACAGATTCATATTAATATAGAACTTACATTTGCCGTCATACCTATAAAAATTGTCATATTTATCTACAAGCTCACTTTTGTCTCCTAACTTGTGCAAATATCATGAAATATGTCATTGCCAATTTAACTCACATATCACGACATTTTTTTTAATGTAAATATATTTTCATTATTGAACCTCTAAATAAACATGTGATATTTCAAATTGCTGAAAAATAATGAATATAAATGTGAAATTTACAAATGCCAAATTTATCCATCTAAAAGTGTCATCAAATAATTAAATATTTGTACAATCACAATGCATTTTACAACAAGCCAGTGTTAAGAAAATTATTATGTAGTCATTTACACATGAATGGTAGACTAAACATAATTTTTTTTAAAATATGAATGAATTTTTATTGTATTTTACACAAATCTAATTAACTATAAATAAACATACACTGCCGAAATTTTGATATTTGCATTAAACTATATATATCTTATCCATTCCATAAACTATTCCATCAACACAAACACCATAATTTAAATTTATGCAATATGAGACCCAGCTCAATTTTTTTTAAAATCTTATAATGAAGCTCACGGCACATTAGGTGTTACATGAGGCTTACGCCACACACCTAAAGTGAGGCCCGCCTTAAGGCATGTCTCTTCTCAGTTATAGTGAGTTGTATGCAATTATATCTAGAGTTTCCTGAAAAATAAATATATGTAAAATAAACCAAGTAAATATTCCTTACCCATATAAAATACCATTGAGGATATAATTGAAGTTGATACTATCAACATAGTCATTGTTTTAGAATCAAATTAATATTCTTATTAATTAACATTGATTAAATAAGAGAAAGATGACTAAGATGTAGATTGAGAAATGAAAGAACTTAATACAAATGAGGATGGGTGAGGGAGAAAATAAATTATTATGATGATAATTCTAATACAAACTCGTTACATGATAGGAATGATGGGTCCTTTTAAATTTAAAAATTCTAGCCTTAGTTGTATGTTATATTCTTACTTTGATGAATGACAGTATGGGTATGAGTGTGAGAAAGACTAAATGCATCAAAATCTATTTTGCATTGTAATGTTATTATGCCTTATTTTGATGTTTGTGTATTACCCTTCTTATCTTGTGATTTCATATTTGGATATTAAGATATTAGTTGTTACTTTGAATAATTTATTATTTTTACTATATTAGAAAGTTAATATATTATATTTTACCTATCAATAGGCTATAACATTAGTATATTACTTTCTCTACATATTTAAAGCTATTATAATACTTCTTCTCTTGCACAATTTGTTGATTTTGAGACCTACTCGTCAAAGTGCCTCGAGGCTTATGCTTCGCCACACAGATAAAAAATGTATCAATACCCAATTGTGTAATTTTAAACTTTGACAAACACCAAAAATTTTTGTTTTGTAAACAATCTCAACATTACTTCTCACATAAAACTATAAACATATCATTCTCATTAGAATTTAATATGATAAGAAAAAATACCAAAAATCTAAAATTGGAATCAGAATCATAGCGTTACTTCGAGGGAGCTGCATAAATTTCTTTCTCATCTATCTAAAGATTTCAAAATAAATAACAACATTGTAATATTGCGTAGTGAAAATAAATTAATTAATTAATTCACTTGGCAAACATAGATCAAGTTTCGAATTAATGACGACACAAGTTAAGAGGAAAATTAGAGATAATAAGGTGGATCAAATCTTATTGTGTAATTTATCTCAATGCTAGATCATATCATTAGAACATTTAAAAACAAGGCACCAACCACATAAGAAGTACAATTCTAAGGCGGACACACATTCAATAATGATGAAGCCATCTATATTTTCAACAAAAATAATTTAAAAGTCTCTCACAACAAGTTTAGGTATAATCTAAGTTGTGTGATTGCACGATGCATAACCCAATGCAAAAACCAAAGTTAAGAGGGCAATTAGAGAGAATTAGGTGGATCAAATCCTGTTGTGTAATTTATCCCAATGCTAGATCATGGCATTACAACATTTAAAAATAAGGCAAAAACCACATCAGAAGTACAACAATTCTATGGAGGACAAATTTTCAGTAATGTTGAAGTCACCTATATTTCAACAAAAATAATTTAAAGGTCTCTCACAAATGTCAATTTTAGGCATTATCTAAGTTGTGCAACTGCACGAAGCATAATCCTTCATAATTTGAGCCAACGAGCAAATTATTAAAGTAAGAGATAAAAAATATATTGCCTCATTATTAAGTAAAGGTGGACATGCTAAAATACAAACTTAATAATTTGGTCAAGACAAGCACAAAATTCAAAATCAATAGTTTTAGAATTAATAATACTTTTATCTAAATCACCTTGTTTGAAAATATTGGTTTAAAATTTTATTGCAAATTTTGTTATTTAAGCTTAGTTTTATTTTGAATTTTCACCTACTTGAACTTCCATAAGTAGAAGATGAAAGAGAGGCATGAGTATGTACCAGAAAAATATAACCAACTGAGATTAAAAGAAAACGAGCAAGAATAAGAAGAGATTTTTTTAGGAGCAAATAGATGGAATCTTGCTCATAATTATGCAAGCACACCTCCAAATGAATATTTGATAATAAAAATAGTCATTTTGAATATCAGGCAAGAAAAAAAAAACTATAATGAAAGAAATAAAGGAATGTAAAAAAAAAATTATAGTTTTTCATAGTATCAATGAAAAAATATTCCTTTAAACAAAAGCTTTACGTGCATCAAAAGATAGTCATGCCAACAAGAATTCATGGAAAATAAGAAACATATTATTAATTATAAGGAGGCCATGAGATGAACATTCGGAAAACCTAAAAAGACATTTTGGGATACAAAGTCTGCATTTTTAGGAGTCCGTGCAAATATATGCATTCTATACCTGAAATGTTTTCTTGCTTGATCGTACTTCTTTATGCTGTAGTAGTAGCAACCGATAGCAAACCATGAAATAGCTCTAGAACAAAGAGGCAATTGTTATCAGATGATTTTTCAAAAATAAAATATATACGAAAACGTGAAAATATAGCTTCTTGGAAACTTCTACAAGCTATTGCAAGACAAAATGAAGACTTGGACACTTAAGAGATACAACAAAAAAAGTACAAAAGCATCATCAGTTCAAATTAGAGGCCTAAGACTGAGCATTTCAAAAAGAAAATACTCATTTTAACAACAAAAAAAGTAATAATGCTAGCACGAGTAAAACATCCTCAGTAATATTCATGTGCCATAACATCATAGAAAACAAAGCATAATGAAAGAAGGAAGTTAATAGTCCTTCGAAAAAGATAAGCAAATAAAGTGGCATACAAAAATGTAATCAAATGAAAACGAGTATTTTAAGAAAAATAAGACCTGGAAATGTAAACGAATATTTTACTAAAGTAATGCAATACAAAGGGAAGCTATGATGTTCGTATGATATTTAAAACAGCTCTAAACAATATTCAGGCCTCTAAAATTTGCAGTCCGCAACAATGCTCAATAAAGTTAAAAACTGGTTCTGATAAAAGGAAGACAGTAAATAACTGGACAGCATCAAATATTTAAAAGAAAAGAAATCATCAAATTAACAAATAACTTCGTAAAAAAAGTCATTTAGGTCAACATAGTATGAAAGCTCAATGCGTGACCAATTATGTAACATAAAAATCAAATTTCAATCTGTAACTAAAAATACAAATATAGAAACAAATTGAACCAATTCCACACGTTCAAAGTGCTCAACATAGAACAGCGTAAACAAAAGTCAGCACATGACTCACTTTTGAGGATGGTCCTTTATCAAATTGCAAGCAAGAAGATATAGATCATTAGAATGCCCAAGCTCCATAGCAGCAGCCAAATGAAATAAAGTGCATTTCATATGAAAAGGATCTTTTGCAAGTAACCTAACAAATAAAGGCAATATAATCATGACTTGCTATAATCACTACAAAAACAGCTGATTTTTTTCAAATTACTTGACTGCATACAAAGAGGTGAGCTCAAAGCATTCTTGATACTCTCCACACTGATAGTAGTAGTCAGCATTGCAGACCAATAAATCAGCATTATTTTTTAGCACAAGCATGAAGGGTGAACTCGAACTGGTGCAAGGGTTGTCTCTCTCAATATCTCTAACCTTTGCTTCAACAACATTTTCTTTTTCATGCTGTAGTTACAATTCAAGAGAAAGCTGAATCACATAACTTAACAAAATAGTAAATTAAATTCACACAAATAGCAAAAAGTCAAGAGTTTCTACCTTCTTCACTAAACATGAATAAATTGTTGACAGCCATTGGTCCTCCTCGCCAAATTGTAGAGATGATAACAGGCTTGATTCTGAAAATTATGTGATAATGTATTAAGCAAATTATACTACAGATTACTCAAAGTAAGCAACCAAAATTAACAAAATTGCTCAAATAAGGACAACTTCAATTCAAGAAAAGTTTTTAAACCCCGCCCATAACAGGCATGACAGGCAGGCCTAAGTTTTGCTAAGGAACACCATTAAGTCTCAACAAAGATAGCCCAACTAGAAGGTGTGACCAAAATCTGAACAGCTTTATGCAAAAAACGAAAGCCCAAAAACCAAAAATATGACAATAATGATTTGNGAACTTCCATAAGTAGAAGATGAAAGAGAGGCATGAGTATGTACCGGAAAAATATAACCAACTGAGATTAAAAGAAAACGAGCAAGAATAAGAAGAGATTTTTTTAGGAGCAAATAGATGGAATCTTGCTCATAATTATGCAAGCACACCTCCAAATGAATATTTGATAATAAAAATAGTCATTTTGAATATCAGGCAAGAAAAAAAAAACTATAATGAAAGAAATAAAGGAATGTAAAAAAAAATTATAGTTTTTCATAGTATCAATGAAAAAATATTCCTTTAAACAAAAGCTTTACGTGCATCAAAAGATAGTCATGCCAACAAGAATTCATGGAAAATAAGAAACATATTATTAATTATAAGGAGGCCATGAGATGAACATTCGGAAAACCTAAAAAGACATTTTGGGATACAAAGTCTGCATTTTTAGGAGTCCGTGCAAATATATGCATTCTATACCTGAAATGTTTTCTTGCTTGATCGTACTTCTTTATGCTGTAGTAGTAGCAACCGATAGCAAACCATGAAATAGCTCTAGAACAAAGAGGCAATTGTTATCAGATGATTTTTCAAAAATAAAATATATACGAAAACGTGAAAATATAGCTTCTTGGAAACTTCTACAAGCTATTGCAAGACAAAATGAAGACTTGGACACTTAAGAGATACAACAAAAAAAGTACAAAAGCATCATCAGTTCAAATTAGAGGCCTAAGACTGAGCATTTCAAAAAGAAAATACTCATTTTAACAACAAAAAAAGTAATAATGCTAGCACGAGTAAAACATCCTCAGTAATATTCATGTGCCATAACATCATAGAAAACAAAGCATAATGAAAGAAGGAAGTTAATAGTCCTTCGAAAAAGATAAGCAAATAAAGTGGCATACAAAAATGTAATCAAATGAAAACGAGTATTTTAAGAAAAATAAGACCTGGAAATGTAAACGAATATTTTACTAAAGTAATGCAATACAAAGGGAAGCTATGATGTTCGTATGATATTTAAAACAGCTCTAAACAATATTCAGGCCTCTAAAATTTGCAGTCCGCAACAATGCTCAATAAAGTTAAAAACTGGTTCTGATAAAAGGAAGACAGTAAATAACTGGACAGCATCAAATATTTAAAAGAAAAGAAATCATCAAATTAACAAATAACTTCGTAAAAAAAGTCATTTAGGTCAACATAGTATGAAAGCTCAATGCGTGACCAATTATGTAACATAAAAATCAAATTTCAATCTGTAACTAAAAATACAAATATAGAAACAAATTGAACCAATTCCACACGTTCAAAGTGCTCAGCATAGAACAGAGTAAACAAAAGTCAGCACATGACTCACTTTTGAGGGTGGTCCTTTATCAAATTGCAAGCAAGAAGATATAGATCATTAGAATGCCCAAGCTCCATAGCAGCAGCCAAATGAAATAAAGTGCATTTCATATGAAAAGGATCTTTTGCAAGTAACCTAACAAATAAAGGCATCATAATCATGACTTGCTATAATCACTACAAAAACAGCTGATTTTTTCAAATTACTTGACTGCATACAAAGAGGTGAGCTCAAAGCATTCTTGATACTCTCCACACTGATAGTAGTAGTCAGCATTGCAGACCAATAAATCAGCATTATTTTTTAGCACAAGCATGAAGGGTGAACTCGAACTGGTGCAAGGGTTGTCTCTCTCAATATCTCTAACCTTTGCTTCCACAACATTTTCTTTTTCATGCTGTAGTTACAATTCAAGAGAAAGCTGAATCACATAACTTGACAAAATAGTAAATTAAATTCACACAAATAGCAAAAAGTCAAGAGTTTCTACCTTCTTCACTAAACATGAATAAATTGTTGACAGCCATTGGTCCTCCTCGCCAAATTGTAGAGATGATAACAGGCTTGATTCTGAAAATTATGTGATAATGTATTAAGCAAAAATATACTACAGATTACTCAAAGTAAGCAACTAAAATTAACAAAATTGCTCAAATAAGGCCAACTTGAATTCAAGAAAAGTTTTTAAACCCTGCCCATAACAGGCATGACAGGCAGGCCTAAGTTTTGCTAAGGAACACCATTAAGTCTCAACAAAGATAGCCCAACTAGAAGGTGTGATCAACATCTGAACAGCTTTATGCAAAAAACGAAAGCCCAAAAAACAAAAATATGACAATAATGATTTGTTCAGGTAACATGATATGATAAATGTGCACCACTGCACCTCCACCTCAAAGGCGAAACACTTATGGAGCACCATGTCAATTTCCTTAGAAGTGCTTTCTTTGGTACTGAACAACATAGCATAATAACAGAAAAATAAAGCTAAATGAATCATACATATGATAAAGTAATACGACTAATCACCTATTGTTAGATAGTGTTAAATCTAATTTCACATGAAAATCCATAAATACGGCAGCTTTGTCAGCCTTGTCTTTCAAAACTTATATATTTTTCACGGCTAGTTCAAGATTACAATCAAACCAAAAACATAATCCCACTTGGTTCAGCTAATTCTGCAGAAAATTGAGAGGCAAAAAATAAAGCCACTAATCAGGTCTATAAAACAGCAGCTTGAAAGATAAGATCTCTTATAGGATAGTCACTCTCCTTTCAAAAGTTTCATGCCCATAAATGTATTAATGAAGCACTTAAGAGTATTAAGAAGGTATGAATGTAACTTCCCTTTAGGATAAATGTTCGTTTTCCAGAGATTACACAGATTTTTTGTTATTTAGTTTCACAATGCTCAAAAATATTTAAGTGCATTCATCATCACCAGCAGAAATTGCATCCACTATCCAAAGACCATAAGCAAGCTGTCAGGTTAGCTTTCTGCAAATTCTTACGTTGAAAATGCATCATAAGATTATATGTGCATCAGTACTTCTCACACTGAAGGAGATGAGCAAGAAAATCTTATGACTTTACCATTAAAATATATAGATGTATATGATTGAAGTAACCTACATAAAATTATGGTTAAATTGCAACTATGAAATATTTTTAAATAATAACAAGTACTTTTAGAGTATCAAGAAACAAATGATTTTATCATGAATTTTTTATATTAAATTTTGAAACTGAAGTATTTGAAGCAAAGAATATTTTTAGAACTTGATGTCTTAATCACAAGAATATATATTTTGATGCTTTACTATGAAAGCCTTGTTATTTAAAGACATGAGGGATATTCTGCAAAATTTGGTGGGATAATGCCCATTACAGAATTTGTAAATAAATTATTTTCTTCTATCGGAAATTCAGCCTCGCCAAGCTAGCTTCACCGACTAGTCAACAACACAGCTTTGATTTGTGCTGAACAAGGCANGAGACATGAGGGAGATTCTGCAAAATTTGGTGGGATAATGCCCTTTACAGAATTTGTAAATAAATTATTTTCTTCTATCAGAAATTCAGCCTCGCCAAGCTAGCTTCACCGACTAGTCAACAACACAGCTTTGATTTGTGCTGAACAAGGCAGCAAGCAAAATCGCTAGGTTGCTTCCCTGCTTGCAAGGGAAGTAAAACAATTGCAGCTAAGCATTAATTAAAATATGTCGGAGGCAAAAAGAGAATATTATGATGGTCCTGTGGACAAGATGAGGTTGCATGAGCTTTTCAGCAAGATGTAGGGACAGGTAAGGCTGCTATTGCCATTGATGTTTCTTCGAGGCCATCAGAACCACTGTGCCTTCGACACTCTAGTGCCACCGCTTTATTCTCAGTCTCCAAATACAGCAGTGACTGCCAGAAAAAACAGCTATCAGTGTTGGTGAAGATTCTTGACTAAGTCGTCATCTAATGTTATGCTCATCTTTTGCAGCCTATCCTTCTCCCAAACTAGATTTGGGTTTGTTCTACTGGAAATATTTGACACTTTTTTTCTAAGTCCTCAGTTTCTGGGCTCCACTTGATATTNCAAGTCGTCATCTAATGTTATGCTCATCTTTTGCAGCCTGTCCTTCTCCCGAACTTGACTTGGGTTTGTTCTACTGGAAATATTTGACACTTTTTTTCTAAGTCCTCAGTTTCTGGGCTCCACTTGATATTTGTTCTAATTGTGAAGTCAATCTCACAATATAGATTGTTAGCGCTAGCATATTATTGGAAGGCTTTCTATTTATAGTTATTGAACTTTGTTTATTTCAGTGTTCCTCCAAACACTATTTTCAGCTTCGCTATTATAATTAGGGGAGCGCTTCTACTAAATAATAGAGAAGTTTCCTTAGCCAATGCACCTGACCAAATATATAAATTCCTTCTAATTAATTGCTTTTTATAGAAAAATTGATGGTAGAAAATATCAATGATCAATATCATTTATAATCGCAGTTCTGTTATTATGTATCATTGCTTCTATGAATATTATTGCATGACTGATATTTGTACTTGTGATGGAGCGTGCCCTATAGATTACTGCACCTGCAAAATTATTTATTCATGTATGCTGTAATGCCCTGTCAAAAGAAAATAATAGAAGGAAATTGAATTGATTAATGAAGTTTCAAGAAACGACAATATTCAGTGCGCCACTTAATAAAAACACAGCGGCAAAAGAAAGCAAACTGGTGTGAACAAAACAAACAGCAAGCAATAGTGCAGGAATGAAGACGAAAAAGATGGGCTCGCTCGACTACAGAAGTGGGAGACAAAGTGAGCAGGAGAAGCAATAGTGCAGCGCGAACAAGCTCAAGCAAAGTAAGTTCGCTGTTTAGGGGATGTTCAAATGAACAGAAGCTGAGAGGAAGCAATAATTAAATTCGAGCAAGATGGAATGCAGGAGCACAGAATCATGTGAATCCGAGAGGCAAATCACAGAATCAATGCAAGAAACCATTGTACAGTATTGTGATTGGCAAACGGGGAGCGGAATTGGAGAGCATGATTGAATGAGACTGAACTAGTGGTGCACACGCAGGAATGAAACACAAATTGGAGGGCAACTTAGTCATTCAATAAAAAATGAGTAGTCAAGTAAATGTTAAGTTAGGATTTCGATTTGCCTATGCTTTCTCACGTATTGTATAATATATAATATATATATACATACATGTATATATATATGTATATATATGTATATGTATATGTATATGTATATATATGTATATATGTATATGTATATATATGTATATATGTATATGTATATGTATATANAGTGACCAAAATCTGAACAGCTTTATGCAAAAAACGAAAGCCCAAAAACCAAAAATATGACAATAATGATTGGTTCAGGTAACATGATATGATAATGTGCACCACTGCACCTCCACCTCAAAGGCGAAACACTTATGGAGCACCATGTCAATTTCCTTATAAGTGCTTTCTTTGGTACTGAACAACATAGCATAATAACAGAAAAATAAAGCTAAATGAATCATACATATGATAAAGTAATACGACTAATCACCTATTGTTAGATAGTGTTAAATCTAATTTCACATGAAAATCCATAAATACGGCAGCTTTGTCAGCCTTGTCTTTCAAAACTTATATATTTTTCACGGCTAGTTCNTAGCCTTGTCTTTCTAAACTTATATATTTTTCACGGCTAGTTCAAGATTACAATCAAACCTAAAACATAATCCCACTTGGTTCAGCTAATTCTGCAGAAAATTGAGAGGCAAAAAATAAAGCCACTAATCAGGTCTATAAAACAGCAGCTTGAAAGATAAGATCTCTTATAGGATAGTCACTCTCCTTTCAAAAGTTTCATGCCCACAAATGTATTAATGAAGCACTTAAGAGTATTAAGAAGGTATGAATGTAACTTCCCTATAGGATAAATGTTCGTTTTCCAGAGATCACACAATTTTTTTGTTATTTAGTTTCACAATGCTCAAAAAATATTTAAGTGCATTCATCATCACCAGCAGAAAATGCATCCACTATCCAAAGACCATAAGCAAGCTGTCAGGTTAGCTTTCTGCAAATTCTTACGTTGAAAATGCATCATAAGATTATATGTGCATCAGTACTTCTCACACTGAAGGAGATGAGCAAGAAAATCTTATGACTTTACCATTAAAATATATAGATGTATATGATTGAAGTAACCTACATAAAATTATGGTTAAATTGCATCTATGAAATATTTTTAAATAATAACAAGTACTTTTGGAGTATCAAGCAACAAATGATTTTATCATGAATTTTTTATATTAAATTTTGAAACTGAAGTATTTGAAGCAAAGAATATTTTTAGAACTTGATGTCTTAATCACAAGAATATATATTTTGATGCTTTACTATGAAAGCCTTGTTATTTAAAGACATGAGGGATATTCTGCAAAATTTGGTGGGATAATGCCCATTACAGAATTTGTAAATAAATTATTTTCTTCTATCGGAAATTCAGCCTCGCCAAGCTAGCTTCACCGACTAGTCAACAACACAGCTTTGATTTGTGCTGAACAAGGCAGCAAGCAAAATCGCTAGGTTGCTTCCCTGCTTGCAAGGGAAGTAAAACAATTGCAGCTAAGCATTAATTAAAATATGTCGGAGGCAAAAAGAGAATATTATGATGGTCCTGTGGACAAGATGAGGTTGCATGAGCTTTTCAGCAAGATGTAGGGACAGGTAAGGCTGCTATTGCCATTGATGTTTCTTCGAGGCCATCAGAACCACTGTGCCTTCGACACTCTAGTGCCATCGCTTTATTCTCAGTCTCCAAATACAGCAGTGACTGCCAGAAAAAACAGCTATCAGTGTTGGTGAAGATTCTTGACCAAGTCGTCATCTAATGTTATGCTCATCTTTTGCAGCCTGTCCTTCTCCCGAACTTGACTTGGGTTTGTTCTACTGGAAATATTTGACACTTTTTTTCTAAGTCCTCAGTTTCTGGGCTCCACTTGATATTTGTTCTAATTGTGAAGTCAATCTCACAATATAGATTGTTAGCGCTAGCATATTATTGGAAGGCTTTCTATTTATAGTTATTGAACTTTGTTTATTTCAGTGTTCCTCCAAACACTATTTTCAGCTTCGCTATTATAATTAGGGGAGCGCTTCTACTAAATAATAGAGAAGTTTCCTTAGCCAATGCACCTGACCAAAAATATAAATTCCTTCTAATTAATTGCTTTTTATAGAAAAATTGATGGTAGAAAATATCAATGATCAATATCATTTATAATCGCAGTTCTGTTATTATGTATCATTGCTTCTAT
>JXCR01122252.1:64612-90209 GCA_002079205.1 Phalaenopsis hybrid cultivar
TATATATATATATATATATATATATATATATATATATATATATATATATATATATATAATCCCGATGTTGTCTCCCACGATCGACTCTGCTGGGGTTTCGACCATGTCAAACCATAGCAACCCTTATCGTAAGATCATTTCTCCGGCTTCGTCTCTCCATCCTCTCCATTGTCGTCGGCTCGCGGCTTCGAAGTCGACTGCGGCTCACGTCTCGTCGTCTCTGTTCGAAGCCAACAGAGTTCGCATCTCGTCGTCTCTGTGCGATTACATCTCACGGAAGACGGGAAGGGGCCGCGTCTTCCTCCTCACAGAAGACGGGAAGGGATTGCATGCTCGTTTGCTCTTTTGTCTTCCTCTCGACTCAGCTCGACTGCACCGAGTTTTGGTCTCTTCGGTTCCTGACCGTCTTTGCTTGTCATTCCTGCCCTCTGACCGACTTGGAAGAGCTTCTCAGTTGTGATGGAACTTCATTCTTCTTCAGTTGAACCTGACAAAACCTCATTTGCCCACGTGGTGGGTAATTCTCGAGTGGAGACGGCGGTTGTCTTCCCCTCAAGTTATAAAGAATATCGTGATGGTACAGGTGACTACCCATTTATTAATAATACAAACAGAAAAAGTGTGAAAGCAGCACACTTTTTCTCGGAGTTAGAAATGTCAACTCTGACTGACAAATTCAATTTTGCTCTTATTGTAAAATTTCAGTGGGGGCACCCACCTATGAAAGTTATCAAGAAAAATTTTGATGATCTCAAATTAGCAGGGAAGTAGAAAGTGGTGCTCATGGACGGGAGACATATATTGATTCAACTAAACGTGGCTGAATACTACACTAAGATTTTCTCCAAAAAATATCTCAGCATTGCTGGTAAATTAATGAAGTTACTTAAGTGGTCTCCTAATTTTGACCATAATCATGAACCTCCTACTGCACCGGTATGGTTCAATCTACCAGGTCTCAAGCTACACTTTTTTCATCATCAGAATTTTTACTCTATTGAGGTCATACTTGCGGACCCTATGAAGCTATATCTACCGACTTTCAACCTAACTAGACCTTTTGTGGTCAGAATACTTGTGGAAAGAGATATTACTTTACCTAATGTTACTGAAGTCTGGCCGGGCACAAGTCATAATGAATATTGGCAACAAATCGTCATGGAGCATATACTGTCTTACTATTCTCATTGTAAGATGTTTGAGCATACACTTGATAAATGTCATAAGTTTTTTCCTAACTTGAAATCAAAAGATCAAGTGAATAAAAATGGATCTAATCTCACTACTCTGGACATATCCGTTCCTTCTGGAGAGAAAGCTACCACAGGGCAGGTTTTGGATATCGCTAAAGATCAGCCACCTACCATCCCTGTTGAGAAAGTGCAAAACGATCATTTACCCAACATCGCAATTCCTGATGAAGAGCATCACACTACATGTAGAGATCCAAAAGTTCTTATACCACTCACTGTTATTGAAGAAGACTCACTTACATACCAAGACGCGAGAGTGGTTCTTTGATTCAATCAAAGATCAGTTGGTGCAACAAACGATTACTTCTAATGTTCAACATCCTACACATGTCCGGCACACTTTAGACAAATCCACTGATCAGGTCAGCCAATCTTCGGATAAAGAATGACAGGTCTATTCCAGGAGAAAGAAGATGACTGAAGCCGACTCGAGCTTGAAAACTTATTTGATGATACTTTGGCCACTACTGGCAATGGCACTCATCTTACTAATTTATTAGCTGACTTCTTTCCAAGAACTAGAGGTGGAGGCAAAAGAAAATTGGATCTCTCTTTAGCTACCTGATACTACGTTTTTTGCCATTTTTTGTTTTTTGTTTATGTCTCTTGTAATATTCAGTATTTTTTTCTTTTTTTGGAACCTTTTGTATGTGATGGTTATCGTAGGGGAAGGGTGTCATGTTTGGGCCCTTCCACACAATCTATATATATCATTATTTCCTTTTAATATATTAGCCTTTGGGCTTTTTCAAAAAAAAAAAATATATATATATATATATATATTGAAAAACCCAAGAGCTAAATTTATTAAAATAGGAAAGTAAACATAAATGTTGTATAAGAGGGCCCAATAGAGGTACCCTACCCATACGATATAACACACACGAACACCTCGAAAGAGAAATAATACAGAAAAACCCAAAAAAAGTAAAGATATCAAAATCGCAGAAAAGAAGTAACTAGGGACGAGCCAGTTTAGACCTGCCTTTGCTTCTAGTTCTAGGGCGAGATCCAGTAACAAATTTTGAGTGCCGAGTCATTTCCCGAAGCAACCAAAGTATCATCCATTAGGTTCTCAAGCTGAAGTTTACCACCAATCTTCCTCCTCCTTGAATAGACCTGTCATTCCTCCTCAGAAGACTGGCTCATCTGATCATCGTGTTGGTAAACAGAACGTCGGGCAGATAAAAGCTGATGAGCATCAGAAGAAGGATTGTCAACTGTTGCAACGACTGTAGATTTCAGTGTGTGTGAAGCATGAATTGTCTCCTCTTCACCTAATGTTTCTTGCAACTGAGGAGGGTTTGAATGTGTAGGTTGCTCAGCAGGGCCATCCAGCTTCTCATCAATCGTAGAAGTAGTATTTTTAGGGGGAGGGTCCATAGGGGCAATTAAATCATACACCATAACATGTTCTATGGTAGTTTTCTCTCCAAAAAGAACAGATATGTCCAAAGCAGTAGGGTCAGATCCATTCTTATTCACTTGATCTTTAGATTTCAAATTAGAGTGAAGCTTATAGCATTTATTAAAGTTGTGTCCAAACATCTTACAATGAGAACGATAAGGAGGTATATGCTTCATAACAATTTTTTGTCAATATCCATTGTGAGTTGTATCCAACCAAACTCCAGTAACATCAGGTAAAAGAATATCTCTTTCAACAAGTATTCTAGCCACAGAAGATCTGGTTAGGTTAAAAGTGGGAATATCTAGCTTCAAAGGGTCGACAAGTATGACACTAATAGAGTAAAGAAACTGATAATGAAAAAAGTGCAGCTTGAGACCAGATATAGACTAAACCATACTGGTACAGTAGGAGATTCGTGCTTGGGGTCAAATTTAGGAGACCACTTGAGTAGTTTCATTGGATTACCAGCAATGTTGAGATATTTTTTGAAAAAAATCTCAGTGTAATCTTCTGGCACTGTTAGTTTAATTAATACGCGTCTCTCATCCATAAGCTCACGATTCACTTTTCCGCTAATTTGATATCATCAAAACTTTTCCTGATAACATCCATAGGTGGGTGTCCCCACTAAAATTCTCTAATGAGAGCAAACTTCAATTTATCAATCAGGGATCTTGAATTTTATGAATTATTAAGAGTACTACATTAAGAAATGAATTAGAATATTCAAAATATAAAGATGAGTTATAAGGGAATGAGAGAATGGTAATTAAGTTGAACAAAGGGAATCAAATCATAATAAAAGAAAATACATATAAATAAATTAACTTATCTCATACATTATTATTGGTGTTAAATTGAAGGAGACAGTCTAAGGAGTGAAAAACAAAAAAATTCAAATCATTGTACGTCAAGGTAAGTAATAATGTTTCTAGATAATGCTAATATTAATGTTTCTTCTAGATCAAATGCAATTAATATTAATGAAACTTATTAAATTGATTAACACTATAAATTTAAGGTTTACTTATTCTACTGAATATTTGGTCAGATTGAATGAGTGGCATTATTACACTCAATATTTTTAAATTATTTAATATAGACACTTATCATTATATAAATGCATCAACTAATATAAAAATGCAAATAAAATGATCTATATATAATATTTGTATGTGTTTGTAAATTGATGGAATGCTCCCTTATGATACTAGCAAATGATGCCAAGATAACCGTGCATCTAAACTAAGAAAATATATTGATGTTGACATAACAAATCGGAACAATTTTAGATGGATATTGTATAAAAGGATATTGATAAGATAAAAAATTATATTGTGTAATAAAACAATTTGAAACCCTTTGAATAATCATTTTTCTCAACTAAAATGTCAAATAGTTTTGAACTGACTTACTGTGTTCAAAAAGCATGTTACTTACCGTTATGTGAATATAAATATTCACTAAATCACTGATAACTCGTTATGATTCAAAGTAACATTTTCAAATATAAAATGCAAGCTGAGAAATAAGTGGAAGAAAGGATAATATTTACAAAAAATGCAACCAAGCTAGAAAAAGATAATTTAATTTACAACTATTTTACTTTTATGTTTAATTAAATTTTATATAATGTGGTCCTTTTAATTATTTAAATTTTTAATTATTGATGATAGAAATTAAAATTTAAATTGATTTTAACTGTCTGATCATTTGTCCCCATCTTAGAAANGAAGGCCCAATAGAGGCACCCTACCCATACGATATAACACACACAAACACATCGAAAGAGAAAAAATACAGAAAAACCCAAAAAAAGTAAAGATATCAAAATCGCAGAAAAGAAGTAGCTAGGGACGAGCCAGTTTAGTCCTGCCTTTGCTTCTAGTTCTAGGGCGAGATCCAGTAACAAATTTTGAGTGCCGAGTCATTTCCCGAAGTAACCAAAGTATCATCCATTAGGTTCTCAAACTGAAGTTTACCACGAATCTTCCTCCTCCTTGAATAGACCTGTCATTCCTCCTCAGAAGACTGGCTCATCTGATCATCGTGTTGGTAAACAGAACGTCGGGCAGATAAAAGCTGATGAGCATCAGAAGAAGGATTGTCAACTGTTGCAATGACTGTAGATTCCAGTGTGTGTGAAGCATGAATTGTCTCCTCTTCACCTAATGTTTCTTGCAACTGAGGATGGTTTGAATGTGTGGGTTGCTCAGCAGGGCCATCCAGTTTCTCATCGATCGTAGAAGTTGCATTTTTAGGGGGAGGGTCCATAGGGACAATTAAATCATACACCATAACATGTTATATGGTAGTTTTCTCTCCAAAAGGAACAGATATGTCCAAAGCAGTGGGGTCAGATCCATTCTTATTCACTTGATCTTTAGATTTCAAATTAGAGTGAAGCTTATAGCATTTATTAAAGTTGTGTCCAAACATCTTACAATGAGAACAATAAGGAGGTATATGTTTCATAACAATTTTTTGTCAATATCCATTGTGAGTTGTGTCCAACCAAACTCCAGTAACATCAGGTAAAAGAATATCTCTTTCAACAAGTATTCTAGCCACAGAAGATCTGGTTAGGTTAAAAGTGGGAAGATCTAGCTTCAAAGGGTCGACAAGTATGAAACTAATAGAGTAAAGAAACTGATAATGAAAAAAGTGCAGCTTGAGACCAGATAGACTAAACCATACCGGTACAGTAGGAGATTCGTGCTTGAGGTCAAAATTAGGAGACCACTTAAGTAGTTTCATTGGTTTACCAACAATGTTGAGATATTTTTTTGGAAAAAATCTCAGTGTAATCTTCAGGCACTGTTAGTTTAATTAATACGTGTCTCCCATCCATAAGCTCACGTTTCACTTTCCTGCTAATTTGAGATCATCAAAACTTTTCCTGATAACATCCATAGGTGGGTGTCCCCACTAAAATTCTCTAATGAGAGCAAACTTCAATTTATCAATCAGGGATCTTGAATTTTATGAATTATTAAGAGTACTTCATTAAGAAATGAATTAGAAAATTCAAAATATAAAGATGATTTATAAGGGAATGAGAGAATGGCAATTAAGTTGAACAAAGGGAATCAAATCATAATAAAAGAAAATACATATAAATAAATTAACTTATCTCATACNCTCGGAATGTTGATGATAATTGTATTCTCTTCTTCTCCTCCACTGGTTTCACCTATAGCTCTTAGAAGCTGAGGCTAGAGCCATTTTGATGGCTGTTACTATTGGTTTATCGCTTAATTGGCAATTCATTATTTTTTAGACTGATTCTCATATTATGTTTGACATACTTAATTGTGGGGCTGAAGTGTCGTGGGATATCTAGCATTGCATTAAGAGAATTAAGCTCATCTCTTCCCATCTATCTGTTATTTAGAGGTTCATTCATCGTGAGAGAAATAGGTCGTTCAATTGGCTCGCTGTATTTGGCATTGATAAAAACAATATTCAGGTGGGTAGGGTGCCACCCCCCTCTATGAATATTTTGGTTGTGGAGGATAAATTCGATGCACCATACATTCGTGGTTAATGGTTTGGTGAGCCTGTTGTTTAGGCTGTCCCCTTTTACTGCTAGTATGCTATTTTCCACAACTATTATTAACATTATTGTTGTTGGTTTAATCCTCCACTTTTTTTTTATGTTTTTTAGTCTTATCTGGGCCATTTATGGTTGTCTGGGGTTTACTATGTTTGTCGTCTGTGCTTCTTGGATGTTCCGGGTTTGGCTACCTGCTTTGGTCCGATACCTTCTAGTTTCTATTTGGTTTTCTCTTACTCGCTTTTTGGATTCATGCATTCACTGCATGCTTCATGGTTGGCTTCCTTGCTGGTTTGCATTTAGCCGAACACCTGAATGACGGGTTGTGTGGATGTAGTCTTAATTGGAAACTTAAGTTTTCACATATACGAGTACCACCTTTTTTCTCTTGCTCTGGATCGGAGGATCTCAACTAGTGGAAAATTGCTGATGTCTGGACTTGGATTCACATATGGCTTGGCTATTTCTTCAGTTATATTGGACTGCAGATGTGCGTGTTGCTTTGCCCTTGTTTATACGACTAACACGGTCTCTTTAATAGAAACACATGCTTTGTATACTTTACTTTTTGGGGTCTCTTTTTTGTCGGTATACTTGTATGGTATTTGGTTTTATTTTTCTTCTGGGTGTCAAGTTGTAATGATGGAGATGGAACCCCTACGGTGTGAGTATTGTATTTTTTGGATTTGTGTCGGGGATCTGTCTCCACACCCCTTCATACCCTTTTATTTTGATTAATATATAAGGAGTCGAATAACGCTCCTTCCCAAAACTTATATATATATATATATATATATATATATATATATATATATATATATATAATCCCGATGTCTCCCACGATCGACTCTGCTGGGGTTTCGACCCATGTCGAACCATAGCAACCTTTATCGCAAGATCATTTCTCCGGCTTCGTCTCTCCGTCCTCTCCATCGTCGTTGGCTCGCGGCTTTGAAGTAGACTGCGGCTCACGTCTCGTCGTCTCTGTTCGAAGCCGACAGAGTTCGCATCTCGTCGTCTCTGTGCGATTGCATCTCACGGAAGACGGGAAGGGGCCGCGTCTTCCTCCTCACAAAAGACAGGAAGGGATTGCATGCTCGTTTGCTCTTTCGTCTTCCTCTCGACTCAGCTCGACTGCACCGAGTTTTGGTCTCTTCAGTTCCTGACCGTCTTTGCTTGTCATTCCTGCCCTCTGACCAACTTGGAAGAGCTTCTCAGTTGTGATGGAACTTCCTTCTTCTTCAGTTGAACCAGACAAAACCTCATTTGCCCACGTGATGGGCAATTCTCAGGTGGAGACGGCGGTTGTCTTCCCCTTAAGTTATAAGGAATATCGTGAAGGTACAGGTGACTACCCATTTATTAATAATACAAACAGGAAAAGTGGGAAAGCAGCACACTTTTTCTCGGAGTTAGAAATGTCAACTCTGACTGACAAATTCAATTTTGCTCTTATTGTAAAATTTCAGTGGGGGCACCCACCTATGGAAGTTATCAAGAAAAGTTTTGATGATCTCAAATTAGCAGGAAAGTAGAAAGTGGGGCTTATGGACGGGAGACATATATTGATTCAATTAAACGTGGTTGAATACTACACTAAGATTTTCTCCAAAAAATATCTCAGCATTGCTGATAAATTAATGAAGCTACTCAAGTGGTCTCCTAATTTTGACCATAATCATGAACCTCCTACTGCACTGGTATGTTCAGTCTACCAAGTCTCAAGCTACACTTTTTTCATCATCAGAATTTTTACTCTATTGAGGTCATACTTGCGGACCCTATGAAACTATATCTACCGACTTTCAACCTAACCAGACTTTTTGTGGTCAGAATACTTGTGGAAAGAGATATTACTTTACCTAATGTTACTGAAGTCTGGTCGGGCACAACTCATAATGAATATTGGCAACAAATCGTCTTGGAGCATAGACCGTCTTACTGTTTTCATTGTAAGATGTTTGAGCATACACTTTATAAATGTCATAAGTTTTTTCCTAACTTGAAATCTAAAGATCAAGTGAATAAAAATGGATCTAATCTCACTACTCTGGACATATTTGTTCCTTCTGGAGAGAAAGCTACCACAGGACAGGTTTTGGATATCGCTAAAGATCAACCACCTACCATCCCTGCTGAGAAGGTGCAAAACGATCATTTACCCAACATCGCAATTCCTGATGAAGAGCATCATACTACATGTACAGCTACCTGATACTACGTTTTTTGCCATTTTTTGTTTTTTCTTTGTCTCTTGTAATATTCAGCATTTTTTTCTTTTTTTGGAACCTTTTATATGTGATGGTTATCGTAGGGGAAGGGTGTCATGTTTGGGCCCTTCCACACAATCTATATATATCCTTATTTNGTAGTTATTTTTGTGAGATGCATATACAGAGTTTAATTTTCTCATTATATAATGAAGAAAAAAATAAATTGTATTCAAATAATAGTCGACAGCGCATGGAGGCCCCTCCAATGTAGGGTTGGAGAGTGGTTGATGTGTGTAGTTTTACCAATGCATTTGAATAGAAATCATTTCCATGTCTCAAACTTGAGATCTCCATATTGCACTAAAGGCAATTTAACCACTGTTCCAAGACCATCCTTTATTAAATTAGTCATACTCTTCTTCCTCAATCATAACTCCCATTTCATCAAGCACATGTTTGCAACTTGAGCATAAAAATAAATAAGGGACAATTGCATGTGTAGCATCCAAATCTTGCATATTTACAAAACTAACACCGAATAACATCTATTTCTAAAAACATTATCCAAATTTTGAAGAGCACGACAAAACTTCACCTAGTATTTTTTTTTTTTTCAACAAATTCTCATTGAGTTGGTTTTCACATTCACAAATACATGGATTTATTAGTTTATTTGTTCAGCATAAAATATTAGACATGCAAAGAAAGAAGCTTTTGGTGATATGGTTGTAATTTTCCAATAATAAGTTAAATAATGGATTGAGGACAGAAACTATATCCCTTATTCGTAGAAGTCAACCTCTTTTGTAAACTATGACTTCATGATACATAATTTATCACTCTTAAAAACAATAAATTGGACCGAAGTTCTCCAAAACTAAGTCAGCAATGATTCCTATATATTATTTCAAAACTTAACAATTTTTTTATGGAATAAATATATAGACGTACAATTGTACTACCTATGCACAGACAAATTTAGTGAAAATATTTTGAGCTTTAAAGAAGCAACTAGTTCATGGGAGTCGAAAAGAAAAAAAATTCAAAAAGCATGTTATAGCAAGAAAATTTTACCCAAGAAATTCAGCCTCGTTTGAGGCTTCAAATTTTTGGCTGAGGTTTCTCATAGGTGCACAGCCTCCATGTTTAATTGCACCTTCTGATCACATGAAAAAACACTCAATTAAGAAAAGTTGAAAGGCTCAATAACAAGTCCAAAATGCGGTGGCTTCTCAATCGATATAGCTTAATGTAATATAATTTACAGAATTGTTGCTCCCATTGCTCCAATGATTATAAAAGGTGGTGGGGATAATGATGATAAACTTGAATAATCCGACCTTGCCATTCTAGGTCTTAACACATACCCCAATCTAACTAAGGATATGTGTTTTATTTTCATCCTTAATTTGAGAAATCTTTTCACCAAGATTGGGTTCCCAAATCTTGGCTATGTAAGAAAACTTTCCAAGGAATCAATCTTACAAAAGACCAATTCTCACAAAGAACTTTCAGTTCTATTAGATGCATTAGAAGCTCACTAACTAAAATCAGCCATGAGAACAGCCAGGACTATTGTCTAAATGAGGAAAAAGGGGAAATATTCCATGATGTTGTACATTTTAGTATCATTAAATATGAGAGGGGAGGTTCCTTCTTAAGCTTAACACTCACAAATTTGGGCACTCCACAAAAAAGGAGTGCATCCTAAACATTTTGTGGAGCGGCTCTTAAATCATTGGTTAGTGAATAGATCCCTAATTTAAATGAATGAAAAACAATAAATACTTTGTTATAGCCTAGCAAAAGCAATGCCTTTGTTCAAATCCTACGATTCACAAATATTTTAACAATGCTTCAACACACCCCTGTGAATAGGGCAGTGAGAGTGAATCTAACTGGCCCACACTAAGGAAGGTAGGCATGATGATGTAAGAGACATCAAGGATATGTTTACGTCCTCCAACTAATGCCAGAGAAGAAACATAGAATAGATGGAACGGAAACTCTTAGGTGATAAGAAACCTCCTAACTGTCTCAAAAACACATGGGTGGCACCACCAAAATTTATTCCACAACATGCGTAATTAACCTTGTTATGATTGTTTGACTAACAGCATTAAACTGATGGAAGTAGAAGGAGAAAAAGTTTAAGTTAAGATCTTTCCCTATATTTTGAACAACATAGTCGCAATTGAATAAGGCTTCATCATCTCTTCCTCTTGTCGCCATAAAATTTCCTCCATCGCCTCCCTCACATTAATAAAACCAAATTGAGGTGAAATGGTATTTAGAGATTAAACAGAAATAAGACAAGGAAGAAGAGGAGGAAAAAGGTGCTTGAGCGCTTTTTTTTAGGGAGATGACCCACTAATACTAAGATTCTCACTCCAAAATATAGGGAAAAGTTGTTAGATAAGCTTTGGCTGAGTTTGCTAGCAATTTCCCCTGCTCCATGAGAATCAGATAAGTTTGTTTTGAACTCGAATTTAACTTTTTGACTTAATGGATCAACCATAAAATGACATGAAGGGGTCCAACCCCAATGGTCAAGTTTCATTATGAAGATTAGGCATTGACTAATTTAATCAGAGTTGACTATATGGGGACATCAGCAAATGCATATGTAGATGAGTTGTGAGCACGAGTAAGAACCTTTCCTTACTACTTCCACTTTTAAAGGTGATAACATGTAACCCTCTCTAGATACCAAATTATGGCAAACTCAATGCCTTCACAAACATTCCTAGTTGGAAATAGCTATAGGTAAACAAACATCAAGTATAGGCAGATAATAAATATATTCTACAGTTCCAATAATACAACATAGATTCATATATCATTGTGGTTTTAAGTTCAATGAATAAAGATTGGAAGTAGAGTTAGAAGATCTGAAGATAGAGATAATTTACAGAAATAAAAAACAAGCAAGCTAGTAGTTTGGCAAATACTACATGGTTATGAAATGAGATAAAACAATGTGTAGAAAACATCAAGGAAATTAACATCCACCTAATATGAATGTTTGTGTCAAAGATAATTGGCCTTCACTCTCCCAAGTTTTGCAGCTAGCTGCAAGCAGCACATATATCTTTCTCTCTTACATTATGATCATAAAATACTTAAGATTTAATAGATTCTCCCGTGTTTCCCTGCATTAACTTTAGGGACATAGTTTTATGATTGTCAAATTAGTGTGTTTAGATGAGGCACCATAAAATTGTGGCCCCAAAATTATATTTAAGGCCCAAATGTGGAAAACGAAAAGGAATTGCATTTAATGGTACTCACATGGTAAGCCTTTCCATGGTTTCAAAAAATCAAAATACCCATAAAACTTCAATCTGCTTACATTAATAGATCCTTCATCATAAAACCCTAATCAAGAAAACAATTCTCACAGTTATCTAAACCGAAGAGCTCTTCCTCAAGCATCTCCTTCAATTCATTCCCTCACAAACTAGCACCATCATCTCCTTCAGACTAAAACCCATAGTCGATGTTGAACTTCCCTTTAACAGATCATTACTTAACAAACCCATCCACACCCCAAACTCCCTAAGTAAATACTTTTTTGGCCGACAACAACCGTACAGATATTTACAGTCACTTGTAGCTACTCTAATTGTATGTTCCTATCTCGGTTATTTCTCCTTCCTTAATTCATCCAAGACGGGAGGTAAATCAAACTTTTGTATGGCCCTATTTATGTTATTTAAACTAGAATTATGGTTTAATTTATGTCTATTAATATAAGTATGTTGTTTAGAACCTAGATATGTATATTTTTTTTTTAGTTTATGTTATTTGGATATTCCTTTCTCAATTTTCTTCTATCTGGAGAGTTGTAACATTTTCCTTTATAAATGGTGAAGTTGTATCTTGAAGAGACATGTCTTTGATCCTCCATGTCATGCGTACCTTACTAATAATATTATTGATCAGTGTTTTCTCATCGTCTTTCCCCATCTAACAAAAGCCATAATAATTTTTCCTCCAACAATCCTTGTCGATTCTCAAATTTTTCCTATTTACTGGTCTCCAAATATTCCCAACAGTTATTTTGATTCACATACATCTAATAACCATAGAACTATGTCATTTGGTATTTGAGCCTTTAAACCCTATACCTTTTTTTCTAAAATCCAACCACTACAACCCATAACTTTGCCTTCCACTAGAGCTTAAACCAAACTTTTAACATACCCTAAAACAAAACATTTCTCCTTGACCTAAAACTTAAAGAGTAAACTATACTGCCAATCAAAAATCCCTAAAGAAATATTTAATAGCTTACTGTGAAGGATATGGAGCAAATAATCATTCAATTACAAAGAAAGCTTGCTGATTTTTAAAAAAATCCAACACCCAAAAGACAATTAATACAACAACAATGACCCACCGAGTAGAAAAGATGATGAAAACCCTTTTCACAAAGAATTAAATGTGAAAGAGTTGATGTCGTGTCGGTTAAGCTATGAGTATAGAAAAAATGATGGTTCCTTTGAAAAGAAGGTCAACTTACTGAATTTTGATGGGCGTATGAAACTAAATAAGTTCATCGAGCAGCTCCAGATAGTAGAGGAGATTTGAGCACAGAAACATTACAGCGAATAAAAAGATCAAGTTAGTTAATTGTTATTAGGTTAAGAATAAAAGTCTCTCTCCGTAGTGGGAGAATATATAGCACCTGCGCCAATATGGGGGAAAAAACGATCATAACCTGGTCTAAGATGAAGGAGATGCAGTACAAGTATATCTTAACGCACTATAAATAGATATTTGTTTGAGATGTCATCGTTTAAAGGAGAATGACTTATTAGTAGCGAAGTACACAGCCGACTTTGAATAACTCATATTGAAATATGAGTTGGCAGAGCCAAAGAAAAAAACTATAACCCGGTATCTTGGAGGATTGAGAGTTTCTATTTGAAATGTGTTGCAATTATAGTCCTACTAGATCATGAAAGATGTTCAACCCTTAGCGCTAAAGGTGTAGAAGCAACAGAATAGCATTAGATCCACTCCACCATTCAAACAAGGTTTGACCATAAGATTGGGCAGCAAGAGCACACCGACCAAAGTGTCGCAACTAGCCACTTGTGAGGGAAATCTGGCACTAGAAGAAAAAAAGAGTGGAACATATCAGCATGCCCAAGACATTCCCACTTAGAAAGCATTCGAAGTGTTATGGATATGAATGTATTGCATCCAACTACCCAAACAGGAGAATGATTTCTTTCACAGAGCATGCTGCAATGGAAAAAAAATGATAGTGAAGACTCGGGAGATGAGGAGAATGAGGAGAAGTATCAGCTACCCACGAATGGAGGTGAGATACTTGTGCATCATCGAGTTCTTCAAACAAGCTCAAGAGAGAGAAGCAGTGGCTTAGGAATAATAATTTTGACATGCATCCTATAGTGAAGGGGACAATTTGCAGCTTCATTAGAGATGAAGCTAACTTTTAAAGGTCATAATTGAGGCTCACTACCCAATTCTAGAGGCTCACTATCCAAAAGCATTTCTAGCCATATTTTCGGGCTTAGTTGAAAAAAAGAATGAGAACAACGTCGATAAGAGGCGTCTGCTAGAATTCTCCATTAGAAACAAACTACAAGATTAGATGTGATGTGATGTCATGCCTACGGCCGCATGCATATTTTGCTGAGTCGGTCGTGGTAACGTGATAAGAAAAGCATTTCATGATAGTCACAAAACCACCTACTTATTTACCAAAGATAGAAAGTGTATTTTACTTTTNATCAAGAAAAATTGCAAATCTCCCAAATAAAAAAAAAGCTACCATCATAATTTTTCAAAAAACTTTTTAATTAGTTTCTCAAGAAGAAATAATCGAAGCAAATGTACCCTTAAACTCTTCAAATAGTTAATTTAGATTTACGCCATTAAATTTCCCCCAAACCAAAGAAGCTTGTGAATTTGTTATATCTGACATCTCTGAACATTGACATTATTATCTAAGGTTATTTGACAAAAACACGAATTCTAAACCTTAAATAAATTTTAATCTCAAAAGAACATAAATAATGACAATGTTGAAAAATAACCAACACCACTATTCAGCTCCCTTTTCTGAAGAATCCATCAAACGATTGAGCACATGATGCAATGACCATGATGTTGCTGTGCATATAACGATAACGATTCTAGTCCTTCCATTTTATCACTTTATCTGTATTCCCTACAAGAGTATGAAGGGAAACAGATGAAGAATCAACACTGAAGAACTGTGGCCCAACAGGATTGGAATAACAATTGTAAATTATCACTTATGTTACCTCCTGCGCTTAATTAAAAAGAAAACAATTCCCCTTGCTTGCATGCAGGAACATAGATCTGAATCTTTCCCATCTTAAAAAAAAAAAACTAACCATTATATTAAATGAATGGATTCTCCTACAAACATGAAACAACCCTACAAATAAAAAAGACTCCAACCTTTATATTCCTAAACAAAGACACACAAGAAGAGGGAAAAGCTTTAGATCCGATGGTAAAATTAGGGAATCAATTGAATGATGAATGGTACAAATTGCAGCAATGGAAAGAAATAAAAATATAATATAATCATGTTTTCAGATTTTAGAAAAGGATTTAAAATAGAAAAGGATTTAAAGTAATATATGATTTAAAATAAGAAGGGAGAATAAAATATAATCATGATTTCAGATTTTAGGAATGGTTTAAAATAAGAAGGGAGTTGTATATAGAGGGAGGTTCCCGTAATGCAACTCTTGAGCCCTAACATTTGAAATCTTCTCCTTTGAGTTCTCATGCCTAGCATGCGATGGTTGAGTAATAAGTATGTGAGAAGAACTCAATTCTTGAATGAAATGTGTGACAAGCTGTGCCACTCTCACTCGCACTCACTCAAGAGAGACCTCCCCATAGATGGGACCTGGATCCCATTGCAGAATTTTTGTCCTCATCAAGTCCTTCAGGTCCACTACAAAGTTGGGATTCATCGCTTTTGTCAAGACATCTAGCAATAATGGGTACCATGTTGTACTAAAAATAACCTCTGAATAATCCACCGTAATATTTCCGACATGGCATAAAATGACTCATATTCGAACATATTGGACCTCCCCTCCCCCCCCCACCCCAATAGGGATAACTCAGAATGAGGTCTAAACATTTGAAAAGGTTGTATTTGTTGTATTTTTGGTGGCCCTGTATATAATGTCTACTCCTCAAGCTCGTGACTGCCAAGGCCAGTCTTGTTGTAGCTCCTCTCAACGCCTGTTAAACGGTATCTGGAGATGTCACAGTTTCATACTCTACTTGAACACTCATTGCATCAAAGTCAGTACGTTCCAAAACGGCTACTAATACCTCAGCTGGAATCTCTATCTCGGAATCCACCAGAACTAGTAGTGTCTCTTCCTTGCTAGTTGTAAGTGGAGAATCCTCCCGAAGTCTTCAACTTCTCCCATATCAATTGTGTCATTGCCCGATTTTTCAACAACATCATGCTCAATGAAACAGATCTCACCCCTTAATTATGCATTTTGATTCCACATATTCAAATCCGTGACACTTGTAACTTTTTCTGGTTGTGACAAACTTGCGGATTGATTTCATTGGATAGTAGGCAGGTTGGGTCGCTTGGTGTTGCGGTCTCTCCATTTCAGAATCTAGGAGTTGTAACTTTTGGCGGTAGTAAGTTGGAAGAAACTAGTGTTGTATTTCCCGCTTCACCTTAACATCTTGTTCTTTCCTTTAACCTTCAAGATCACGGTCGAGGGTAACCTCCTACTGGATTTTCTCTTCAACATCATGAAGTCTCCGCTGAAGACAGGCTGAGCTCTCGTTGCATCACTTCCCGAGTAGGTTCGGGCATATATCTCATTAGTGGCATGACTAAGGTTTATGGTTGGGAGGCGAAAATATGGTGCATGGGACTAATTGAAGGTGTATAAAATTTGATTTGAGATTGTTGATTTTGAAAATCAGCGAATAGAATTTATGGATTGGTTTGGAATGGGTGGTTCAGGGTAGAAAAGAAAATTTTCTGGCGGGGGGTAAGATTGACGCTAGGAAACCCTAAGATAAGACTAGGGTTGGGCTAGCTCTAATATCAAATGATACTGAAGAAAAAAACCCAAACCACAAAAGAAACTTTTATTGATAGGAAAAGAGGGTTACAACACAAACTGAAAATAACATCACCAAAACACAAAAAGACACAAACGAACACCTCGAGACTGTGTCCCAATGGTCGTGGAAGTTGGTTGGAAGGTGGGGTAGCAAACCAGGAATGGGAACAGTAGCTAGGAGTAGCGGGACAACAGTTGGGATCGTAGGAAAGTAGAGAACAGTAGCATGCTGACTGCAAAAGGGGGTTGGACAGCGGTCTGCAGTAGTGCAGTGAGGAGTTGAAGGTGATATGACGGGTTGGGAAGCAGTTGGTTGTCTGGGTAGAGGGCAGCAGCCTGATACAAGGTTTGGAGGTGGGCTAGTAGCAGCGGGAAAGTAGAGGACAGCGGCCTGTTAGATGCAGGAGTGTGCTCCACAGCGACTTGCAGGGGTGTAGGGAAGACAGACGGACAGGTAAATAACTCGGCGGGGTCGAGATACAGCCGGAGCACAACTCGGACCCTTGGAGACGATCACCACCTCGGACGCGAGACAGTCGGAGCACTTCCACGACATTGGATACAACCCTAGAAGGGAAAAACTCTAAGATAAAACTTGAATTCAGATATCAAAAACAAGACCCTAAACTCTAAGCATATCATCTCATATTTATAAAGAGGCTAGACTTATTTTAGGTAATGAAAATAAGGAAGGAGAACAAAAATATCATAATGTTTTCAGATTTTAGGAAAGAATTTAAAATAGTAAAAGATTTAAAATAAAAAATAATTTAAAATAAAAAGGGAAAACAAAATATAATNGATGAAAATAAGGAAGGAGAACAAAAATATCATAATGTTTTCAGATTTTATGAAAGAATTTAAAATAGTAAAAGATTTAAAATAAAAAATAATTTAAAATAAAAAGGGAAAACAAAATATAATCGTGATTTCAGATTTTAGGAATAGTTTAAAATAGAACAGGATTTAAAATAAGAAAGGATTTTAAAACACGAAGAAAGAATAAAAATCATATTTCAGTTTTAAGAAAGCTTTTAAAATAGGAAAGTGCTATGAAGGAAAATAAGAATGAAAGAAATAAAGAAAAAAGGAAAGGAGGAAAAAGGGAAAGGGGGCGGAAAGGGAAAGGAGGGAAGAGGAAAAAGGAAAACCCCCATGTCAATGATCCAAACCTCAAGTAAGATAGTGCCATCATCTTAAGCAGCTCAAACACAAGTAGATTCCGTAAACTAACGTCGGCCAAGAAATTTGATTTATTTACACAATTTGATAGTAAATAGCATCAAATGAGATTAAAATATAGAAAACTTACTATTGAATCTTCTTAAACCAAACACCGCAAATGTAAATGAAAACAATAAGCAAGTTGGGAAAAAAACCATCTTACCCACTCTGGACATTCATCATTGTCAAATTGCATGTCAAGCATGATAAAAATGACCAGAATGTTGCAACAACTAAAAACTTTCCTTGGCTCACTCCCCAGACCAAGTACTTCAACAAAATTACCCTAGTTTTCAAGCATTCAACATGAATTTCTGGTATTAGTTACTGCAATTTTATCAAGTTCAGTGATAATGAATNAGTTGTACATTTTAGTATCATTAAATATGAGAGGGGAGGTTCCTTCTTAACCTTAACACTCACAAATTTGGGCACTCCACAAAAAAAGAGTGCATCCTAAACATTTTGTGGAGCGGCTCTTAAATCATTGGTTAGTGAATAGATCCCTAATTTAAATGAATGAAAAACAATAAATACTTTGTTATAGCCTAGCAAAAGCAATGCCTTTGTTCAAATCCTACGATTCACAAATATTTTAACAATGCTTCAACACACCCCTGTGAATAGGGCAGTGAGAGTGAATCTAACTGGCCCACACTAAGGAAGGTAGGCATGATGATGTAAGAGACATCAAGGATATGTTTACGTCCTCCAACTAATGCCAGAGAAGAAACATAGAATAGATGGAATGGAAACTCTTAGGTGATAAGAAACCTCCTAACTGTCTCAAAAACACATAGGTGGCACCACCAAAATTTATTCCACAACATGCGTAATTAACCTTGTTATGATTGTTTGACTAACAGCATTAAACTGATGGAAGTAGAAGGAGAAAAAGTTAAAGTTAAGATCTTTCCCTATATTTTGAACACATAGTCGCAATTCAATAAGGCTTCATCATCTCTTCCTCTTGTCGCCATAAAATTTCCTCCATCGCCTCCCTCACATTAATAAAACCAAATTGAGGTGAAATGGTATTTAGAGATTATACAGAAATAAGACAAGGAAGAAGAGGAGGAAAAAGGTGCTTGAGCGCTTTTTTTTTAAGGAGATGACCCACTAATACTAAGATTCTCACTCCAAAATATAGGGAAAAGTTGTACGATAAGCTTTGGCTGAGTTTGCTAGCAATTTCCCGTGCTCCATGAGAATCAGATTAAGTTTGTTTTAAACTCGAATTTAACTTTTTGACTTAATGGATCAACCATAAAATGACATGAAGGGGTCCAACCCCAATGGTCAAGTTTCATTATGAAGATTAGGCATTGACTAATTTAATCAGAGTTGACTATATGGGGACATCAGCAAATGCATATGTAGATGAGTTGTGAGCACGAGTAAGAACCTTTCCTTACTACTTCCACTCTTAAAGGTGATAACATGTAACCCTCTCTAGATAACAAATTATGGCAAACTCAATGCCTTCACAATCATTCCTACTTGGAAATAGCTATAGGTAAACAAACATCAAGTATAGGCAGATAATAAATATATTCTACAGTTCGAATAATACAACATAGATTCATATATCATTGTGGTTTTAAGTTCAATGAATAAAGATTGGAAGTAGAGTTAGAAGATCTGAAGATAGAGATAATTTACAGAAATAAAAAACAAGCAAGCTAGTAGTTTGGCAAATACTACATGGTTATGAAATGAGATAAAACAATGTGTAGAAAACATCAGGTAATTAACATCCACCTAATATGAATGTTTGTGTCAAAGATAATTGGCCTTCACTCTCCCAAGTTTTGCAGCTAGCTGCAAGCAGCACATATATCTTTCTCTCTTACATTATGATCATAAAATACTTAAGATTTAATAGATTCTCCCGTGTTTCCCTGCATTAACTTTAGGGACATAGTTTTATGATTGTCAAATTAGTGTTTAGATGAGGCACTATAAAATTGTGGCCCCAAAATTATATTTAAGGCCCAAATGTGGAAAACGAAAAAGGAATTGCATTTAATGGTACTCACATGGTAAGCCTTTCCATGGTTTCAAAAAATCAAAATACCCATAAAACTTCAATCTGCTTACATTAATAGATCCTTCGTCATAAAACATAATCAAGGAAACAATTCTCACAGTTATCTAAACCGAAGAGCTCTTCCTCAAGCATCTCCTTCAATTCATTCCCTCACAAACTAGCACCATCATCTCCTTCACACTAAAACCCATAGTCGTTGTTGAACTTCCCTTTAACAGATCATTACTTAACAAACCCATCCACACCCCAAACTCCCAAAGTAAATACTTTTTTGGCCGACAACAACCGTACAGATATTTACAGTCACTTGTAGCTACCCTAATTGTATGTTCCTATCTCGGTTATTTCTCCTTCCTTAATTCATCCAAGACCTCCCCCCCCCCGCAAGGATTTTCCTGCCCGGGAGGTAAATCAAACTTTTGTATGGCCCTATTTATGTTATTTAAACTAGAATTATGGTTTAATTTATGTCTCTTAATATAAGTATGTTGTTTAGAACCTAGATATGTACTTTTTTTTTAGTTTATGTTATTTGGATATTCCTTTCTCAATTTTCTTCTATCTGGAGAGTTTTAACATTTTCCTTTATAAATGGTGAAGTTGTATCTTGAAGAGACATGTCTTTGATCCTCCATGTCATGCGTACCTTACTAATAATATTATTGATCAGTGTTTTCTCATCGTCTTTCCCCATCGAACAAAAGCCATAATAATTTTTCCTCTAACAATCCTTGTCGATTCTCAAATTTTTCCTATTTACTGGTCTCCAAATATTCCCAGCAGTTATTTTGATTCACATACATCTAATAACCATAGAACTATGTCATTTGGTATTTGAGCCTTTAAACCCTATACCTTTTTTTCTAAAATCCAACCACTACCAACCCATAACTTTGCCTTCCACTAAAGCTTAAACCAAACTTTTAACTTACCCTAAAACAAAACATTTCTCCTTGACCTAAAACTTAAAGAGTAAACTATACTGCCAATCAAAAATCCCTAAAGAAATATTTAATAGCTTACTGTGAAGGATATGGAGCAAATAATCATTCAATTACAAAGAAAGCTTGCTGATTTTTAAGAAAATCCAACACCCAAAAGACAACTACAACAACAACAATGACCCACCGAGTAGAAAAGATGATGAAAACCCTTTTCACAAAGAATTAAATGTGAAAGAGTTGATGTCGTGTCGGTTAAGCTATGAGTATAGAAAAAATGATGGTTCCTTTGAAAAGAAGGTCAACTTACTGAATTTTGATGGGCGTATGAAACTAAATAAGTTCATCGAGCAGCTCCAGATAGTAGAGGAGATTTGAGCACAGAAACATTACAACGAATAAAAAGTTCAAGTTAGTTAATTGTTATTAGGTTAAGAATAAAAGTCTCTCTCCGTAGTGGGAGAATATATAGCACCTGAGCCAATATGAGGGAAAAAACGATCATAACCTGGTCTAAGATGAAAGAGATGCAGTACAAGTATCTCTTAACACACTATAAATAGATATTTGTTTGAGATGTCATTATTTAAAGGAGAATGACTTATTAGTAGCGAAGTACACAACCGACTTTGAATAACTCATATTGAAATATGAGTTGGCAGAGCCAAAGAAAAAAACTATAACCCGGTATCTTGGAGGATTGAGAGTTTCTATTTGAAATGTCTTGCAATTATAGTCCTACTGGACCATGAAAGATGTTCAACCCTTAGCGCTAAAGGTGTAGAAGCAACAAAATAGCATTAGATCCACTCCATTCAAACAAGGTTTGACCATAAGATTGGGCAGCAAGAGCACACTGACCAAAGTGTCACAACTAGCCACTTGTGAGGGAAAGCTAGCACTAGAAGAAAAAAAGAGTTGAACATATCAGCATGCCCAAGACATTCCCACTTAAAAAGCATTCGAAGTGTTATGGATATGAATGTATTGCATCCAACTACCCAAACAGGAGAATGATTTCTTTCACAGAGCATGCTGCAATGGAAAAAAAATGATAGTGAAGACTCGGGAGATGAGGAGAATGAGGAGAAGTATCAGCTACCCACGAATGGAGGTGAGATACTTGTGCATCATCGAGTTCTTCAAACAAGCTCAAGAGAGAGAAGCAGTGGCTTAGGAATAATAATTTTGACATGCATCCTATAGTGAAGGGGACAATTTGCAGCTTCATTAGAGATGAAGCTAACTTTTAAAGGTCATAATTGAGGCTCACTACCCAATTCTAGAGGCTCACTATCCAAAAGCATTTCTAGCCATATTTTCGGGCTTAGTTGAAAAAAAGAATGAGAACAACGTCGATAAGAGGCGTCTGCTAGAATTCTCCATTAGAAACAAACTACAAGATTAGATGTGATGTGATGTCATGCCTACGGCCGCATGCATATTTTGCTGAGTCGGTCGTGGTAACGTGATAAGAAAAGCATTTCATGATAGTCACAAAACCACCTACTTATTTACCAAAGATAGAAAGTGTATTTTACTTTTACCCTTGAAGTAGTCAGTAGTAACGAGTAGTCAAACAAGAAAATTATAGTGTCTTCTGTTATAATTTTGTTTTATGAGAGAAGCACCAATAGGACTGACCTTGGTGATGTTGGAGGGCAAGAGACGGATGAGTTGATATTTGAGATTTTCCACCTCTATTGGAAGAGTTTCATGGTGTTCAAACTGATAGTCAATCATCCAGATTATCACCATATAGATCTCATCTTAAGATCAATGCTCATTAACTGACCAGACTAGCGAATGCGACCATCAGAGTATGAGAAGCTACATAAGTAGGTTAAGAATATAGTGCCCCCAAGATAATTCATGGGAGTATCAATCTATTTGTTGTGCAAGCTTTGATTATGCCTAATTAAAATGAATCAAGGTGTAAGTGCATTGATAGCATAGTAGTGAACAAGATCATCATTAAGTATAAATTCCCCATTCCAAGATTGGATGAATTTATTAAATCAATTGCATTGAGCTAGGATCTTTTCCAAGATAGATCTATGAAGTGGATATAAACAGATTCAGATGAGGCTCTGTGATAAGTGAAAGACCGTTTTCAAGATACAAGATGAAATGTATTAGTGTACAATCACACATTTTGGCATGTCCAATGCAACCAAGCACTTTCATGAGGCTAATGAACAAGAATTTTTTAGTCTTTATTGAAAAATTTGTAATTGTTTACTTTGATGATATTCTTAAGTACAACTACTCAACGGAAGATCATTTGCAACACCAACAACTGATAAAGTTCTTCATACAAAGTAGAACTATCATTTTTTGATACCACATAAGTGCTTCGTTGAACAACATTTTTTAGCTTCTAGCATTGAGATGGACCCAACAAAGAAAAAGAATATCATCAATTAGCCAAATCCACAATCATTTATCCAAGTACATCAATTTCACGGACTGGCTTTTTTTTACAAGAAGCAGACAAATTTGCATATTCAGGAAAAGCACATGCTAGCTTTGATGCCATGAAGAAATAGGATACTCACGCCCAAGTTCTAGCTCATCCAGTTTTCAATCAAAATTTCAAGATGGAGTGAGACACCATCAATATAGAAATTATTACAGTGTTGGATCAATGTGGAAATCCCATTGCCTTCTTTAGTAAGATGTTGAATGACTCCATGCAAAAATATTCAACATACAATAAAGAGTTTTATGTCATTGAGGCAGCCCCCAATCATTGAAGTCTCCATTTACTAGCTAATGATTTTACTCTCTACACTGATTATAAAGTTCTGAGATTATTGGAAAATCATAACAAGCTACGAGGAATACATGCCTCTTGTGTTGAGGTCCTCTCTTCTTTTCATTTTATACTCAAACATAAAGCAAAAAAAAATAGTAATGTAGTTGATGCAATGAGCTTTCATCACTTAAGAATCATTATTGTATAGTCAAAAGCAGTTGGTTTGAAGTATTGAAGTATTTATACGTCACTAATGAGGACTTTCAAGGGATTTGAACTCGTAGTTAAGACAAACCATATGAGCGGTATCATAGGCCCGATGGTTATTTATTCTTCCATAATAATTTGTGCATTTCCAGAAGTTCAATCAAGGTGGATATCTAATAAAAATATTACAATAAAAGAATGACAAGAATATTTAGTAGGGATAAAACTCTCAACTTAGTGACGAGAATTTATGTTGACCCAGATTGATATAAAATGTTAAGAAGCATGTTAGATAATGCATGGCTTGTCTCTTAGCTAAAACCAGGAGCAAAATATGGATTTATAAACTCTCCAGCCTTCTTCCAGAGTTACCTTGGGTGATGGAAGCATAAACATCATTATAGGTCTTCCACAAACCCAACGGAGTAAAGTTCTAGATGGTGGTTATGGATTGCTTCTCCGAGAAGACACTTTCTACATTGCCACGAGTCGATTGGCGATTCAAACATTACAGATTTATACTTCAAGGAGATAGTTCATCTTCATAGTGTGCCCAGACTATCACCTCAAATAGAGTTGTAAAATTTTTGAGCCACTTTTAAAAGATTTTATGAGACATATTGGGTACAAACTCCAATTCAATTCAGTAGAGCACCAGCAAACCAATGGAAAACATAGGTGGTGATCTTAGCTTGGAAAATCTTATCAGATGTTTTGCCAAAAAAATATGAGACAATTGGATTCTATTCCCCCTAAAGTTGAATTTGCATACAATAAATATTACTCAGATCACCAACCACGGTTCATTCATATCATTGGAGAAAGTGACAATTTTGTCAGTTATTGAGATTAACACTGATGAAGAGAACAAGGTCAGAGAAATTCAAACCTACATGAGCATGTGGAAGAAAATTGTCAAGTAGATTACCTAGTATCATAAGCGAATAAGTGTAGAAAAGTTATGGTTTTTAAAAAATGTGATTTAGTATGAATCAAATTGATGAATGAGATGTTTCCTAAAAATTCTTTTGAGAAGCTCGAACCTAGAACTAGCAGAACATTCAAGATTGCAAAAATAATCAATGACGATGCATATAAGATTAACCTATCTGATAGCTACAACATCTCTACTATCTTCAATGTTGTTAACAAGTGATTATACTTCTAGGATTTAGAAACTTTCAGAGGATAACACCAAGACTCCTAACAGAGGAGAGTGAAGCAAGAGTGGATCTCGACTAGGCAGAATCGAGATATGGGATTTAGGGGAATTTCCGCCACAAGCATTCTCGTTATGAGATTTTCACGCCCCACAAGGTCGACCAGCTTTTATGGGACCCTGGTTATATTAGTTTTAACTAGAATTAGGGTTTAATTTATGTCTTAGTCTAAATATGTTGCTTAAAACAAGGATATGGACTTTTTCTATGATTTAAGATTATTTGGATAATCTTCTCTATTTTTTTCCTATCTGAACACTTTTAACATTTTTTAGTGAAGAAGTTGAATCTTGATGATAACAAGTGATGGATCCTCTCTGCCATCCTTACATCACCTATAGTATCATCGATGGGTGTTTCCACATATCTTCCTCGTCGGCAGCTATAACAGTTCTTTCCTTTTCAAATCCTTATCAATTCTCAGAATTTTCCTTCTTATTAGTCTCCAAACATTCTCAAAACCACTTTCGATCTGCATACACCTAGGAATTCTAGAACAATGTCAAATGATCTCACACCCAACATAGAGATTACCATATAATATGTTGAAGGTGTCAATAAAGTGTCGGTGTGACTAAATTTTCTCTATTTACATTTAATAACATAGGTAAAAACTACATCAAAAAAATTAAGTTAGAGAT
>JXCR01122255.1:0-16200 GCA_002079205.1 Phalaenopsis hybrid cultivar
AACTCTTCCTAAGCATTTTGTATCTTCTCATTAGTCTTTGAAATATAATATAAATATTTTCAGACAGAAGAACGTTATGTAATTCATCCTAATGCCAAACTTAATTGTGTAAAATCAATGTGTCCATAAAACCATAGATGAAAACTAAATTAAGATAAAAAAGAATTATGGACGGCTTAGCACCTCGAGCCATTCATACTCTTCTTCACCCTTCAATTATTTTCTTTGTTTCAGCACAAGTAAACTCGGTAGAACTCTCCGCTATGATTGTAGATGAATAGAAAAAAGTAAGACATGATATTAATGTTTGAGGCATGAATTAAACATGTTTCCCCATCAAGAACCTTCAAATTAAACATGTTTCATGGTTAAGATGAATCCAATATTAATTGTGCTGTGAAGTTGAATCCAATTTTCATTATGCATTGAAGTTTAAACTTTCGGAACAAAAAAATTAAAAATTATATGAGTTGCATTTAAATTAATAGAAGAAAATCTTACAAATTAATTTATTTACTCAAGCAAAACTTGTGTGGGAGAAAAACATAGTGTTTCATAATATAAAAGAAAAGAAATCTATATCTCCTAAAGAAAAGAATATATTCTATGCTTATGTCTCAAGGTAGTGTTTGATTCAATTAAATTTTTTCCAATAGGACTCTTCTAACATCTATAAATCACGCCCAAGTATTAGTTGTGTATGACCAAAATACAACGAATTGATGATATATGTAAAGGAAAACAACTGAATGATTACATTCCCTCAAGTCACACACAAGCACCACTTTTAGTATATCATAAATCTAGAGAAATAAATCGTTTCATACACTTAGAAATGAAAAGAGAGAGATTACAGTATTTGAATGTGAAAATTGTTCAAGAGAAATCCAAATATAGAAAAATATTACCAAGATTATTATCTCCAAGATCTAATTCCACTTTTCTTCTCTCCAAATGTAGTATTGTCCTGACTTATTTTTCTTACTCACTAACTCTCAATTACACACACACAAACACACGCAAACACATAGACTACGTCACTCATATTGCGTCCATCTCCACACATCTCCACATTTGTCTACAAATGAGTCATCACCTAATAATTCTCCAAAGTGCTCTAGTAACTCTAAAAAATTACTTGAAAATTATTCTATAACAAACTTGTAAGGGATGCAACACAACAACGCTATTGAGTGGCACTATGGTGCCTATAACATAGTGATATGACACCAAGCTATATAACTCTTACTCTGAATCAGCTGCAATCATCAATGTGTTGCTTCAAACATTTGCACTATGGTGCCCTGCTCTTTTTTGTTTTATAGGCCAAATCATTGAATGTTCTAGCACTATGACATCAAATGCCAACATTGCGACTATAAGCTCTTGATTTATAAATCCCAATCTATTTATATCTGCTACTGTTGAGTTTTTGATTCAATGGATAGCTGTTGAAACACAATTGTTTGGCATTATGTTCTCAAGTTCCTAGATCCATTTGCTCCACAAAATGCAGCAACATTGTAAATACAACACTGCAATGTTACCTTGAATTTTTCTCCAAGTCTCTTGCCTTCTTCTTTTTTGGATATTTATGAACAAAAAGATTTAACTAGTGTAAAAAACATTCATAAAAACTTAATTCTAAAAAAAAATTAATTCTATTTTATTTCACTCATCTCACTCAACAAATACCCCCAAACGTAAACTATTACTTATCATCAAGTAATCACATATATGCAAATATGTACTTGGACTTATTTGGTAGTAATTATATTCAAATTTAAACATGATCAAATAATAATTTTAGGTAAAATAAATCAGCATATAAATTTATTAATGACAATAGTAATAAGCCAATAATATCCTAAGTTCTTACTTCCAATATTACTCTTCTAAAAGAAAACTCCCCCGTTGCTTCAAAATATCTATATTTTACTTAATGGATTATAAACAAGCAATTATAATATAATTTTAATATTAATCATTCATATAATCATAACTATTAGCTTCTATCTTAAATTTAATATAATTAATTTTAATTTAATAAAAAATTGATCTTGACATAGAAAAGAACGTAAGGTTTCCATTTTTTATATTAATGTTTAGCCTCAAAATTTTTTTCTTTCTCATTCTATTTTTCATTTTGATCTTTTTTCTATTATTTCTAATTCTAGAGGATCACTTTATTTGCTAAGTATAATAATAACTTTGAATGCCTTTCAATTCTCAAATATATTTCAATCATTCATAATTTAATACTAATATTTTATTTCAAGTACTATATCTGTGTTGATAATTATCATCATAATGTTATATATAAAACTAATAACCAATTAACTAATCAAATTAATTTAAATTTAATTATGTGTATGTTTATTTTAAAGTTGACCATATCAGCAGAGATAATAGTTTCAATAAAAAATTTAGTTATTGTTAAGTTTGTGAATTATTCATTATTTTATAATTTCATACAATTTTAATTTCAAATTTATTCTCTTATTCCTTTTAAATTTAAGATTTTTGCCAAATATTAAATCAAGTCATATACATAAAATGAAAATCACTCAGGCACAATGAATTAATAGAAATCAAACTTTTTTTTAGTTTGCCACAACATTGTTAATGTAACTTTTTGGTGCTTGAAACAAAAGTAAAAAAAAAACATATAAATTTCGTAACTGGTGTCATGACAAAAATACCAAATTTTTGTGATGCTCTGCTAACTTTAATGCTTCAACAAAAATAAAATTTTTTAAAACTACAAGAAAATTTCATTACTTCCTGCCCCCCACTCTATTCACAAAAAAAAACTTAATTATAATAGAATAATTAAAACAAATTTATAAATCAAAACAAAATCATGGATACTTGCCAATTCATTCCTCATCTTTCTTCACTTTTTCTTCAACTACTTCTTCGTCTATTGGGTACAATTGCATCCGAAATATTGTTAGAAAGATGGTGCTATAGAAAAAATATGTACAATTAAAGACAACATTCAGCTAGCAATTCTATAACATATGCACGAAAGCTGATTTCAAATCATTCATGTAAGGAATTGTTGTTGTTGTTCCATCGTAGAATGGGGATACTTCTTACCTATCTTTTGTTATGAACTAAAACTTTCATCAACTCTTCTCTGTAGGAAAAATGCCTTCTCTCTCAAGTTCTACACCTACTTAATATGATGTAAGATGCTCTAAAATGGAAGGGAATATGTCTAGAAAAAAATTTCACCAAGCTCATGAGAGGATCACTTAAATGCTTAAATCTTATTTCCAGTCAAAGATGAAATAAGAAAGATCTGCTCCTCAAATGTTTCTTCTAAAGAGCTAGCTGGAGTACAAAGAAAATAAATAAGGGAAGGGTGTTATAACCTATAAATGCACTATAATTTAATATGTTAAAATGTTTTCTTATATGATTTTTCTTACATTTATGGACATGCCCTTCTGGCTATGACACTTGAAGATAGTATTAATCTTAATCACCTCGCTTATATTCTTACTATCCTCTAAATTGGCAATTTAATGACATAAGGTTAAGTTTTTCCCTCAATAGTCGTATCAGAGGCTTGGAAGTTAATAATTTTTACTCTCTTCTTCCATTGAACATTAGATTTATACCTAGTTAAGAAACTCAAGAATTCATCAAAGTTGTGGTGTCCATTAAGAAGGCTAAATAATCATCTAATTCTTTAACAAGTAATTTGTAAGCTAAATTGATTGTAACATTATCAAATGAGATCTTTTACTCCTTAAAAAGGCTTTAAAGTTTTAATGTTCCATAATGTTGTCATAGAACTCACACACTGTAAGGATAATAGTAACTTGAGGGTTCATAATCTTAATCACCTCGCACATATTCCAACTAGCCTTTAAATTGGTTTAAAAATGAAATAATTTTAAGCTTTCACTTCAATATTCATAATAAAGGCATGAAAAATAATAATTTTTGCTCTCTTCTTCTATTGAACATTAGATTCATTAAGAAACTCAAGATTTAATCAAAATCTGTGAGTCCAATAGAAAAGAATAAATAATCATCCATTTCTAGACTGAGCAATTTGTAGGATAAATTGTTTGTAACATTATCAAATGAGACCCTTTACCACTTACAAAGGCCTTAAAGTATTGATGTTCCATAATGTTGTCAAAGAACTTACACACTGTAAGGATAATAGCAACTTCTGGTTCCTTTAAAAAAAATTTCCATTTCTTTTGAACAATAGTACTAACCACCCCCGGCCCCCCCGCCCTCACAAAATTCTTAAGTTAACTTTTAGAAATAACATTATTATGGGTAATGGACTAGGTATACCTTTCTTCTTCTACACTAAATAACTTTTTAGATTATATATGCCACCTTTCCTCTTCATCGTTATTATCTTATCTGCTATTTTTTTAAGGAGAAAGAAGAAAGAAAAATTGAACTACCTAAGAAAAAAACTGTAAAAGAAATTCAAGCTCACAAAAATAAAGATAAATTAGTGTTTATTGAGTGAGGAGAATATATGAAAATTTTTCACAAATATTTGTCTTTGTTTCAATTTTTCTATATATATTTCAAGAGTTTGTAAGTCTATGTGTAGAACAACCCGTACAATTAAAATAAAAATGATTTGGTAAAAAATAATGAAGCACCTCAGTGTTATGCCCAATAGTTTAGGCGCCATGTTAGGATGTCTAAACATGGATTTTCTTGTGAGCATAAAGTCTCTAAGCCAACTATCCATCACTCAGGTGTCTAAACCTAGGGCTTTGACACCACATGTGGAAACTTCAAAGATCCGTTTCAGGAATGGAAAAAAGCTTATCTATGGTGTTAAAGTAAACATGTTTAACAAAAAAGTATGTTTCAATCAAGTAATATATAAATTTTGAGTCTGAGATATCGATCCCATGTAGAGCTAGGTCAATTCTAAAACTAGATTAATTATCAAATTTAACTCCAAATAGAGTTTTCCAATACTAAATATTAAAATTCAGAAAAAAATTTATTCTTTTATTTTTCATAAGAAAATTCTTTGAATTCTTGATGTAAAATGATCTTAACTTATCCAAAAAATTCTTAATTCTGTAAGCAATAAAAACCAAATGCACTCTTTAGTCCCTTCCAATGTATTAAAAAATATGAGAATTTAATGCTACACACAGTGCCCATAACCAAGCAAAAAACCCAATGAATTCATATTTCTCATTTGATTGCACTCTAGTAGTCATATTTCTATTCTAAAAAAGTCATGTGTGTTAACTTAATTGTTCCATTAATTTTATTCTGAACTATCTAAATTACAACTAATTTTAACAACTAACCATGCTAATCTAGGAGCAAAAATTTTTAGAAGATTAATAGATCCACAGTTATCACATAGAATAAGATGAAATCAGTTTGGATAAATAAAATTTACTACTCAAACACTAATCACACAAAACTTAACTTAGTTAAAATTCATGTTTGCAAACAACTTACGAAAAGTATTAAACTTTAAGTAAAAGTACAAATTAAAAAAAAAAGGTAAGTGACATCTAGAATATCTTGTGATAAAATATGCAGGCTCTATGCCTATATTCTTCCAAATGCTCCTCCATGACACTCTTCTTTACACTATCTTACTCTCTCCATACTCCTTATGAACTTTAATGTACTGACACCACTCACACTAGGATACACTGTCTAGACTCCTCAATTATATTTTTTAACACTCTTTTATGCTCTAACATATCATCACCATTTAGTAATTTCAAGTACTTAAATTAAATTTAGAGTTAGTTAAGAAACTCAAGATATCATCAAAATTGTATTGTCCATTAAGAAGGTTAAATAATCATCCAATTCTTTAACAAGTAATTTGTAGGCTAAATTTATTGTAACATTATCAAATGAGACTCTTTACCTCTTACAAAGGCTTTAAAGTTTTAATGTTCCATAACGTTGTCATAGAACACACACACTGTAAGGATAATAGTAACTTGAGGTTTCTTAATCTTAATCACCTTTCTCATATTCCCACTAGCCTTTAAATTGGTTTAAAAATGAAATAATGTTAAGCTTTTCTCTTAATAGTCATAACAGAGGCATGAAAGTTAGTAATTTTTGCTCTCTTCTTCCATTGAACATTAGATTCATACCAGTTAAGAAACTCATAGTTTTATCAAAATCAGAGTGTCCATTAAAAAAGGACAATTAATCGTCTATTTCTAAACCAAGTAATTTGTAGGATAAATTGATTGTAACATTATTAAATGAGACCATTTACCCCTTATAAAGGCTTTAAAGTATTGATGTTCCAAAATGTACAAATAACTCACACACTGTAAGGATAATAGTAACTTAAGGGTTCCTTTATAAAAATTTTCTATTTTTTCTGGATAATAGTACTACCTACCACAAACTCGCATCCTCCCTTCCTCTGGCCTTAAGCTCACTTTTAGAAATAACTTTATTATGAGCAATGGGACTAGGCATACCTTTCTTCTTCTATACTAACAAATTTTCTAGATTATGTGTGTCATTCTTCCTCTTCATCATTATGATCTTATGTGTGATTGTTTTTAAGGAGAAAAAAGAAAGAAAATTTGAAATACTTAAGCAAAAAAGTCTAAAAAAAGTTCGAAATTTCAAAAATAAAGAATCAATTATTTTTTATTGAGTGAGGAAAATATATGAAAAATTGCCAAAAATAAATGACTTTGTTTCTTTTTTTTCAATATATATTTCAAGAGTTCTTAAGTCTATTTCTAGGACAAACCCTACAATTAAAATCAAACTGATTTGGTGAAAAATAGTGAAGCACCCCAGTGTTATGCCTAATAGTCTAGGAGCCATGTTAGGATGTCTTAACATGGATTTTTTTGTGAGCATAAAGTCTCTGGGCCAACTATCCAACACTTAAACGTCCAAACCTAGGGCCTTGACACCACATCTGGAAGCTTCAAAGATCCATTTAAAGAATGGAGAAAACAGCTTATAGATGTTGTTAAAGTACACATGTTTAACAAAAAAGTATGTTTCAATCAAATAATTTATAAATTTGGAGTTCGAGATATTGATCCCATATAGAACTAGGCTACTTCTAAAATTATATTAATTAAAAAATTTAACTCCAAATAGAGTTTTCTAATACTAAATATTAAAATTCAAATTTTTTTCTTATTCTTTTTTTTTCAGAAGATAATTCTTTGAACATGTGTACTTTAACAACATATTTTTGTAAAGAACATGATGAAATCAGCTTGGATAAATTAAAGTCACAACACAAACACTAATCCGACAAAATATAAATTAGTTAAAAGTAATGTTTGCAAACAACTTCTGAAACGTATTCAACTCTAAGTAAAAGTAAAAATAAAAAAAATAAGGTGACATCTAGAATATCTTGTGATAAAATATGCAGGCTCTATGCCTAAATTCTTCCAAATTCTCGTCCACGACTCTCTTCTTTACACTATCTTACACTCCTCATACTCCTTATGAACTTTATTGTACTGACACCACACACACCAAGATACACTCTCTAGACTCCTCAATTATATTTCTAACACTCTTTTATGCTCTAACTTATCATCACTATTTAAGTAATTTCAAGTACTTAAGTTAGATTTAGAGTTAGTTAAGAAAATCAAGATTTTATCAAAATTGTAGTGTCCATTAAGAAGGCTAAATAATAATCTCATTCTTTAACAAGTAATTTGTAGGCTAAATTGGTTGTAACATTATCAAATGAGACCCTTTACCCCTTACAAATGCTTTAAAGTTTTAATGTTCCATAACATTGTCATAGATCTCACACACTGTAAGGATAATAGTAACTTAAGGTTTAATCTTAATCACCTTGCTCATATTCCCACTAGCCTTTAAATTGGTTTTAAAATAAATTAATGTTAAGCTTTTCACTTAATAGTCATAACAAAGGTATGAAAGTTAATAAACTTTCCTCTCTTTTTTCATTGAACATTAGATTCATACCAGTTAAGAAACTTAAGATTTAATCAAAATCGGAGTGTCTATTAATAAAGGATAAATAATCATCTATTTCTAAACCGAGTAACTTGTAGGATAAATTGATTTTAACATTATCAAATGAGACCCTTTATCCCTTACAAAGTCTTTAAAGTATTGATGTTCCAAAATGTATTCAAAGAACTCACACACTGTAAGGATAATAGTAACTTAAGGGTTACTTTAAAAAAATTTCCCTTTTTTTTGGATAATAATACTACCCACCACAACCCTGCATCCCCCACCCCCCTGCGGCCCTCAAAAAACTCTTAAGCTCACTTTTAGAAATAACATTACTAGAGGTAATGGACTAGTCATACCTCTCTTCTTCTACACTAACAAATTTTCTAGATTATATGTGCCATTATTCCTCTTCATCATAATTATCTTATGTGTGATTGTTTTTAAGGAGAGAAAAGAAAGAAAAATAAATACCTAAGCACAAAATTCAAAAAGAAATTCAAACTTTAAAAAATTAAGAATCAATTATTGTTTATTGAGTGAAGAAAATATATGAAAACTTGCCGCAAATATTTGGCTTTGTTTCATTTTTTTCTATATATATTTCAAGAATTTGTAAGTCTATGTGTAGGAAAACCTTTAAAATTAAAATCAAAATGATTTGGTGAACAATAGTGAAGCATCTCAATGTTATGCCCAATATTCTAGGAGCCATGTTAGGATGTCTGAACATGGATTTTTTTGTGAGCATAAAGTCTCTGAGCCAACTATCTAGCAATTAAGCATTAAAACCTAGGGCCTTGACACCACTTCTGGAAGCTTCAAAGATCTATTTATTGAATAAAAAAAATAGCTTATCTATGGTGTTAAAGTACACATGTTTAATAAAAAGTATGTTTCGATCAAATAATATATAAATTCAGAGTCTGAGATATTGATCTCATATAGAACTAGGTCACTTCTAAAACTAGATTAATTACCAAATTTCTCCAAATAGAGTTTTCTAATACTAAATATTAAAATTCAAAATATTTTCTTTTTTTTTTTTCATAATAAAATTCTTTGAATTCTTGATGTAAAATGAGCTTAATTTATCCAATAAATTTCTTATTTTGTAAGAAATTAAAAATAAATGCACTCTTTAGTCTCTTCCAATGTATTAAAAAATATGAGAGTTTAATATTACACATAGTGCCCATAAGCAAGCAAAAAAAACCCAATGAGTTCATATTTATCTTTTGATTGCACTCTAATAGTCATATTTCTATTCTACCAAAGTAATGTATGTTAACTTATTTATTCCACTAATTTCCTTCTGAAATATCTAGATTACAACTAACTTTAATAACTAACCTTGCCAATCTAGTAGCAAAATTTTTTAGAAGATTAAAAGATCCACACTTATCACATAGAACATGATAAATGAAAGTCACAACACAAACACTAATCTGACAAAAAATAGCTTAGTTAAAAGTCATGCTTGCAAACAACTTGTGAAAAGTATTCAACTCTAAGTAAAAGTAAAAGTAAAAAAAGGAAAGTTACATCTAGATTATCTTGTAATAAAATATGCAGACTCTATGCCCAAATTCTTCCTAATTCTCCTCCACAAAACTCTTCTTTACACTATCTTACTCTATTCATACTCCTTATGAACTTTACTGTTATGACACCACACACACCAGAATACACTCTCTAGACTCAATTATATTCTTCACACTCTTTTATACTCAAACACACTATCACAATTTAAGTAATTGAAAGCACTTCAATCGTTAGCTCTCCCAACCCCCCTGTCTGTTTGAATTTCGGTATGCATGACTATTTGTATTTAGTTCATCAAATCAAACTCTAGAATAATAAATCCTAGGTGCTCTGCTTGGTGACTAGGAACTGTGTTCTGGTGATAAGGCTCTGGCTCCCTTTTCTAATTATCTTTCATTTTAGCATTAAAAACATTGTGGCACTATAATTTGGTGTGTTGGTCTAAGTATGGGCCTTTAAGAGCTGAAAAGTTGGCACCTAAGCTTTGAGCTCTCTGGAAAATCCATGTTAAGAAACCTATACATGGAAGTTAGGCTTTGTTACAATGGTGCATAGGCTCTACTACAGTGTCTGTCACCAGGCTCTGAGTTTGGTGCTTAAGCTATGTTATAGTACTTTTGTTGTTTTTTTTTAACATATTTCTTTATAAATTTACTATACAACACTAAATAAAAATACCATAAAAATTCTACAATAATATAATATTTATGAATAAATATTTATAAATATTTTGACTAACTTTTAGAACTTAATAATTCGACCAAACTCAAATTACTTGTCATATAGTAAACTTTATATATATATATATATATATAAAGAAAAGAGCTACTCATGGCTCCCTACATGTTTAAAATCAAAAGGAAAAGAAGTTACAAAAGTTTTCAAAATAAAAACATAAAAAAGGAGAAGAAATAACCCCCAAAATTACAAGTATTGATCCCCAAAAAGAAAAACAAAAATCTATCTGAAAATAGTCTCCAAAGAAGAACACAAAAAATTGGGGCCCAAACAGCAACTGCCACTCCATCATAATCAAGGCAGGAAATCAGAAGAAGCAAGGAATCAAGATGTAAATTTTTAGTGTGGAGCAGACAAATTGTCCCCAGCCAACAGAAAAAGGAGTACAGCAGGTGGGGAGTAAGAAACAACACATTCCAGTGTAAACATGCCAGATATGGCAAGCCAATTTGTAGGTCTATTCCCTTCCCTATAAATGAAAGAGAGTTGAATATTCATAGAATTTTAAGTGCATGGATCTTTTTTACCCATTGTAAATGGTGCCAAGAGGAGGGTCTGCCTTCTTGTATCATCTGCAGGAGAATCTGAGAATCCCCTTCAAGTAGTAAATGATGCCATTGAATCATCTTGGCAAGGTAATAGCCCGATAAACAATAATTAACTCAGCTTCCAAGGCATCTGTGGCAGCAACAGGAGTTTGAAAATAAAGTATACAATGCCCGTTATGATCCCTGTACACACCACCCACACCAGTACCCAAGTTAGAAAGATTTCCATCAATATTGATTTTGATATAAGGCCAGGTAGGTGGGTACCAAAGAATAGTGGTAACTTTGGGAGAGTGAGACCTTTCACTCTAGGGGAGAGAGCAAATGCAAGGAAACTTCTGATGAAGAATTAATTTATGATGGTAGTAGATGCAGTTTCTAGTTACATGAGACATGAAGGTAGGCTAATGTTCAAATTTGGCCTTGTTCTTAGCCATCCAAAGGAACCAGGCCACCACAGAAGGTACAATTCCAAGTTTTACAAAATTCCAGCTCCTCCAATAGGAAAGAATATTGAGCCACTCTAAATGCATAGTGTTAATGTTGAGGTACTTGGTTAGATTATTCCAAACCTACTTGGCAAAACAGCATTTGAGAACAGATGATGAATAGACTCCTCCTCCTTACCACATAAAAAAACATTGAGAGGGTCCTCTTAGGCCTTTAATCTTAAGTATGTCATCAGTTGGGAGGAGTCCATTAAGTTTTCTCCAGCTGAAAAATGACATAGAAGGGGACATGCTTTTGTTCCAATTTAAATCACCCTAAGGTTTTTTCTCCCAAGTGTTGAGTTTCAGATAAATTAATTTAGTTAAGCCTTGATGTGCATAGCCCTGCCAAACCAATTTATCAGCTCTAGATCTGTCAAATTGGATTCTGCTAATCTAGATAGCAGAGTGTTATTGAAGAATAGTTTTGAGGAAAGGTAGTGACCAAGAATTGTCCTCCCAACAGTCAGCCGCTTGCAAATGGGTGTTAATATTATCAGTGTTGAGTTTCAACAGCTTTTTGAGACACCAAGAATCTAGCCAAAAATTGATTTTACCATTGCCAAGATCCTAGAGAAATAATTCTTCAGGTTGCTCCCTGATTTTGAGCATCTGAACCTAGAGTCTAGAGTCCCCAATCTTCCTTACAACAGTTTAAGGGTGGCTCTCCTTAAAGTACTTAATCCTCATAAATTTAGCTTAAAGGGACTACTGCTCTCTAAAATTGATCCAAATTTTATAAAGGTTAACTTGAAGGAGATGCTGCAACCCTTTAAATCCAATGCCACCAGCCAAAGTGGGTTTAGCTAATTTTTGCCAGCTAGCCCAATGAAGTTGCTACCTCTTACCAACCCAGAGGAATCTGTTAAAAGATCTTTCCATTTGTAGTTGAGTACTCTTCTTCATAGTAGTGATTTGGAGAATATAGGAAGGGAAAGCAGTTAGTATGATTTTCAACAAAGTAATTTTGCCTCCATTACACAAAAAGGAGTTTGACCAGCAAGATAAAGTGGTAGAAGTTTTTTCCAGCACATCCTCAAATTGAGTTTGTTCAGATCTTTCTTTGATCAGCTGAACTACAAGATATTTAATTGGCAATTTAGAACTATTGAACTTGGTTTAATCAAGAATCGAATGCTTGTGCCCCACTGGAGCAAACTTGTTAAAGTAAGTGCTACAATTATCTGAGTTAAATAACATCCTAGAGTGCAATTGGAAAGTAGGTAGGCAATTGACTACCTTCTTCACTGCATTCTTGTTAGCACTAGAAAATACCATTATATCATCTACATAAATTAAATGAGAGACTGCAACTTTGGATTTATTATGGTACCTGACAAAACTAAAGGGGAGAAGGTTTTTATTAAGCATTCTTGAGAGGTGGTACATAGCTAAGATAAACATAGTAGGAGATAGGGGATCCCCTTGCTTTAGAGCTCTAGAAGCAGAGAAAGGACCCTAAGTTTGCCCATTAATTAAGACAGAATGAGTGTTTTCCTTGAGCCACCTGTGAATGAGAGTACAAAAAACATGGGAGAAGCCTCTTGTAGTTAGGACATCCGAAATGAAATCTCAGCAGATGGTGTCATAAGCCTTCCTGATATCTAGTTTAAAAATTATATTTCTACTCCTACATGGTTTATCTAAGTCCAAAAGCAGCTCCTGAGTAAGAAACACATTATCAATGATAGATCAGCCTTTGACAAATGCAGATTGGTTTTCACAAATAAGTCTGCCAAGGTGAGGTTGAAGTCTGTCAACCAAAATTTTGCTGATCAATTTACTGATAATTGAAGTGAGACTGATAGGGCTTTAATCATTCCAATTCTTCTGAACAGTAGTTTTAGGGATGAGAACAATGTTGGAAACATTGAAATAAGGAGGTATATTGGAGCCAAGGATAGCTGAAACTACCTCATCTTTGATGATCTCCCATGATTTCTTGTAAAAATCTACTGTAAAACCAACTGGACCAGCAGCTTTAGTGCTATGAATAGTTTGAAGTGCCTGACAAATTTCCAGGGCAGTGGGAATGTGGTCCAGAGAAAGATTAGAAGTGTATGAAATATCTTCAGTAGAATAAAAGTTCCCAATAGGGATTCTTTAAATTCCAGATTTAGTTAAAGCTTTTTGGTAGTCAACATCAAGAGCAATGGAGTGATTATCAGAGAGCCAGATACCTGCAGAATTTTGAATCCTGTGGATGGTATTGCACTGTCTTCTGTGCTTAATACAAGCATGATAGTATTTAGTGTTTCTATCCCCTTCCTTAAAGTGGCTGATGACAGCTTTTTGTTTCAATTTTTTATCCTGTTTATCTATGGTAGTAAGCAGCTTTTCTTGGGCAACTAATAACAAATTCTCCTCCTCACCTTCATTTAAGACAATCTTCTCCATCTCCAGCACCTCCTTTTCAGCATACTCCATAGCAGCAAAAACATTACCAAAAGCATTCCAACCTCATTTTTTCAGGACCTTGCTAGTATTTAAATGTAGATGAACAAGATTGGACCAAGGGTCTAGATTGGAAGAATTATTCCAAGCATCAGTCACGGTGTTAATGAAAGCATGATGATCAAAACACATATTCATATATCTAAATGGAGCAGCAGAATAAGTAGAGTCATTAACAGTAATGGAAACTAAAAGTGGCGTGTGATCAGAGCCTACAAGGCTTAAATGGGTAACAAAAGTATGCAAAAAGTGTTGGCACCACATATCATTAACAAAAATTCTATCAAGTCTTTCCCAAATAGCTCCTCTTTTCGAAGTGTACTTAGGACCCTTCTAACCAATGTCAAACAGTCTAGCCTGAAGAATATTATAAGAGAATTAATTCATTTTGGTTAGATTAGGGGGTCTTCCACCAGAATTCTCAACAGAGGTAGCAATGCAATTAAAATCTCTTCCCACTAACAAGCAAGCATCCATAGATTTAATGATAGTATACAAGGAGTTCCAAAGTTCCCTTCTGTCAGCCTTAGTACAATCATCATAAACAAAGGTGGCAAAACCATTGTGACCACTAGTATTAAAAAAGAAATTAACAAACTGAGGATGATCAACCTGAATATTCCAAATGATCTCCTTCCTACAAAAGATCCAGATTTTATTATTTATGTTAGCATAATGTGAAAAAACAACAAACCTAGAGAAGATTTGTTGTGGATATTTATGAACCAAAGGCTCAAGCATAGCAATACACAAAAGTTTGTGTTTTTTGTTAAGATGTAGAATTCTTTTCATGGAAGACGGGTGAGCAATACCCCTGAAATTCCAACAAAGAAAATTAATCATGATGAGGTGTTGGGTGTGAAGAGGGATGAGATCTAGATCTAGTCCTCCCCCTTCTGTGCTGTATGGGTGAGTTCTTTTGAGATTTTTTAAAACCTTCTAGGCTGATAATTTTCAGTCAGACTTTTCTTCTCTTCCAAGATAGATTTCTTTTTCTTTTTTGCTTTCTGAACTTGCCAATATTGTTCTAATGTTTGCTGCATTTTAAATATCTAATTTTTAGAAGGTCTTACAAGTTCTGTTGGGGTAACAGGATGAGTATTAATAGCTTGTTCCTGCATATATTTATAGGGAAATAGAGAAGACACAATGCTGCATTACCCCTCTTCAAGTTGTGTACCAGCAAGTGGTATAAGTTTTGCGGTTTCTTTAAGATGTGTAATGGGTATATTCTGATAATTAGGAGTATCTTCAGCTTTTTTGTTGCCTCCACCTCAGTGGAATGTAATGATGCATCAATGTTCTCAAAAAGTTTCTTGTTGATTTCCATGATGTCTTCCTTTTCAATGGGCATTATGGTTTTTTTCTTGTGAGTAGGATGTAGCCTGTAACACCTATCAGAGGTGTGCCCAAGCATCCTGCAGTGATGACAATAGTAAGGTTTTTGCTCCATGACAATTTTCTGCCAGTGCCCCTCCTCTTTGGACCCTAGCCAAATTTCCTCCACCATAGGGAGAGTGATGTCCCTCTCCACTTGAATTCTTGCTACTGAAGGTCTTAAAAAATTAAAAGTAGGGAAATCCATCTTCAATGGTCTCCTAAAATCCAAACCAATGTTAAAGAGAACTTTGTGATTGAAAAAATGTAGAGGAAGACCATGTAACTTGAACCAAATAAGGACAATAGGAGGTTCTTTACTAGGATCAAAATAAGGTGTCCATTTAATGATCTTCATGGGAATTCCATCCAAGGAGACAGTTTGTTTGGCAAATGGTCTTCCATAGTATTCTTGTAATGCCAATTTAATCATAATATGTCTGCCATCAATCAGCCCCAAGTGCCAAGCACCAACAAATGGAAAGTTCTCAAAAAATTTTCTAACAACTTCCATTTTGGGGTGACCTAATTGGAATTTGCCAATGAGAATAAATTTGCATTCAGCTTTGTGAGTGACCAGTTCCTTATTACTATAGTATATGGCAAGCTTTCCCTCCTTTTCAACTAAGGGGTTAATAAGCTGACAATGTTCTTTACCAATAGCAGCATCATGAAAAGCTTGTGGAAAAAACCAGGAGATCAGCATCAAGAACAGAAGTCTGACCCTTACCAACCACTCCAGCATAAGTGGCTTTGGTCTAATGGGCATTGGTAACAACATCAATAGGAGTTAACTCAGCCATCAAACCAAACACTTCAACAGAAAGAACAGTAAGGAGGGAGACAACAGAGAAAAGTTTTCAGGAACACCAAAAAGAAACCAATGTAACAGTAAAATCAAAAACCAACTTGCCCAGGAAAGGGTAAGACCACCAAACCACAGCAAAACAGGAAGCCAAAGCACCACACACTCAAAGAAAGCAAGGAAAACAAATAGGCTACCCAGCAAAACACCACAGCCGCCGCAGTCATCCATCCCAAAACCCTAGCAGAGCACCAGGGAAGCCAGCCACCATCTTATATAT
>JXCR01122255.1:16344-30486 GCA_002079205.1 Phalaenopsis hybrid cultivar
TATATATATATATATATATATATATATTCATAATCTAAAAGAAACGAGTAGCCATTATTTTTAAAAATAATCATCAAATGAATAATATTTTGAGTATATTATTAAAGCACATATAAATATTTTAAATTACATGAATTTCTATTGACTAATAATATCAAAATATTTACGAAAGTATAATATGCTATCTATCCAAGACTCCTACGTTCTTAAGGCCCAAAATTAAATTTCATTTAATGAATAAGTAAGTACAAAATTTTAACTTAATAAATCATGTGAGCTTAAATTAGAATTTCATCATCAAAATATAATATCCCAAATTGCACTGAGATTTTCAAGTATTTAAATTAAATAAGTTAATGGCAATTAATTTTTTTATATTAAAATCATCATTATGCTTCTGTTTCTTAGCTCTTTAATGTAATTTTTTTTTCTTTTTTTTTTATATCTTGAGCTTTTTCACTTTTTCTTTTGATTTTTCTATTTACAATAACCATTTTTGAGTCTTTTAATAATTTTGAATTTCTTATCTTCACTTACTTGAATCAACTCAAATTTTTTATTTTTTATTTTAATTATTATATTCTGTGTAATATTAAAATTTCTTAAGTTATATGATTTGATGTTTGTAAAATTGTTATATTGCTTATCTAATTGAATTATATTTTAGTAGTGTAATTAAAGTTTTTGAGATTAAAATATTTATTAATTCAAGTAAATCAATTAAGTATTATTAGGTTAATATGAAAGTTAATAATTTAATAAAGTTTATTATTTCATTTATTCATTATGTTCACTAAGAAGTTCATAAGTGAATAACCCTAAGTTAAGTAAGCTATTTTATCTTCTAGTTACAAATTATTAAATAAATTAATTACTTAAAGGAAAAGTGAAAACAAAAATATAAACACAAGCAAAACTAAATAAACAACCATAAAAATACAAATAAATGTATATACAAAAATATATACAAATCACATACTCCCTACTATCAAATTTTATTTTTTAAAAAGAAAAGAAATGAAAATGTCTAAGAAAAAAATTAAAATAGATAAAGAAAATAAATATTCCCCTAAATAATTCATTCTATAATTTGATTAGGGTACTTCTCTTGAACATGATTGGATGGCAGGTTGCTTTTGAGATTCACACAAATTCACAAAATAAAGTAAGAAAAAATATGATGGCATTTCTCTTAATAAGAGCTTAATTTTATGTACTCATCCTGACCAGAGGATAACATAACACACATACATCATAAATAAAGTAAACATATATTCAAATTATAAGATATTCACTTGGGGTACCTCCGAAGTAATAATTATTTTTATATCTTTGCCCTAACATAGTTAAATCAAGAATAAGATTTTTCTTCAGTATCAAATTGAGATTATAATAATTCTCTATCAATCTCCCAAATTTTCTAAGCTTGGAGACTTTTTTAATTCTTTAAATTATAATTCAAAATTTAAAGCTTTCTTATTAAATGATTTCTTCTCCAAATACTTAATTAGAATTAATTTTAATCTATAAATTCATTTCAACAACAACTTTTAGACGGATATATAGGTGATTTAAATGGAGTATAAAGCATAACAATTTTTTTTTTACTTTGCCCTCTCATAGTTAACTCCTCGTTTTGTAAATAAATATTTGCTCTTCCTATTGCAATAAATTGTCTTCCTAAAGTTATTGGTATTACAATATATTCATATATCTAAAATAATAAAATTAGTAGAAATGATAAATTTATCAACCTTAACAAAACACCCTCAATTATTCCTCTAGAACATGTTAAAGATTGACAAATAACTGAAGATTAATAATGATTTGTTGAACCTCTTTTACTCCTAATCTTTTGAAAATTAATATTATTCTAAGTCACATAAAAGTTTGCCAAAAAAATTGTTCTCTTTGGTATAAGGAATGGTAAAGAAAACACGGTCTTTCAACGTTTGGGGATATTTATTTATTTTATTAGATGATACCACTATTTTCATATAGGGCCACAATTTCAAATTTTTTTGGCTTACATTTTCTGATATAACATGTCTTTCTTGAATTTAATGTAGTTAAAAATCTTTTTAAGAGCTTCAATAAATGGTATGTGAATGATAAGCTTCTTGAACACTTTTAAAACCATAGAAATTTGTTAATATCATTTTAATTATTTGAATTTTAAGAAAAATGAGGTGGTGGTATTTTGATAGACTTTCTAATTGGTATCTCTTATCATTTTTCTTCTCTATGGTTCTGAATATTACTAGCTTGGATGGGCATTGAGAGAATTTGGCCTCATATTAAAATGTAGCCTTATCTATCTTATTTTCTACTTTGCTAACCTCTCATAGTTATTTTTTAAGTTATATAGTGTTGCATTGATCTTTTCCTGGGTCCCTAGGATTTACCTCAATCTTGTATTATGACAACCCTTACAATTTATTTCTTAAAAGATTAGCTAGCTGCTCAAATTAAGTTTTAATATTACTAATAACAGTAGCTTAAATTTATATCTAATTTCCCATTTACATCATTGAATAATTTAAATTTTTCTTTCTTTAGATTAAGTATTTGAGGTGATTCCAAGGTGGATAATTTGGTGTAAGGTTGGAGAAAGCAATACCTTGGTTTTTCTAGTTGTCTATATTTTCTTATTAGTTGTTGACCCACTAACTATTTCTTTTATTTTGGTTTTATTTTAATTAAAACTTAGGCTTTATTGCTAACAAAGAATATAGATGTTATAACAATATTTTTTTTGGTTTATTATTTATTGTATTTGTTGACTCCAAAAATGCAAATTGGTCCATAAGCACCGTTAATAAGGGATCCTCAAATTAAATTTAACCCTAACTTGACTAACCTTTTTATATGGTAGATACATATGAAGTTAGAGTGATGATGCGCCCCTGGTGTGCACTATTTTTTTGTCAATACGTGTTTTATGTCAATTTAAATCTCCGATAATAATGCCAAAAACTTAACCCGTTCTAAATTTATACATTAATTTTGATTTCAAAAATATGGTCAAAACTTGACCCAAGTTAGATTAAATAATTAATGTGTAAAATAAAAATGTTATAAAATATATAAAATAGTTCACACACTAGAGGTTCTACGCAAGTGTACATATCGCTTCAAGTAATATAGGGCTTTCTTAAAAAAACCCAGTATCGATCCCACAGAGAAGCGCACTAAGAAATCCCTTAGGCTAATTCTAGCATACTACTATCAAGTCGTAGTTTGGAATATGGAAATTCTTATGATAACAACATAAATAAAAATATTTAAACTATAAACATTAAAGTAAGAAAGACAAGGTAAAATGGGTTTAATGAATGCTAACAGAAATGTAACTACAAAAACTAAGTTTATTAAATTAATTTTTAAATTTTGAAGTTAAATTTACTATGACAAAAAAAAGTTTTGTGACTAAGAATTCAAATTTAAGAAAGCATCCTTACCCTTTATAATGACTATATGGATTGTGAAGAAACTAAAATCATTTAATAATATATAAAAATTATTTTGTGCCAAATAGGAGCAATCATATTCCTTACCCTCTTCCAAGTGTATAAAGAACATTGACTAATCCAGAGTTTGGTCCCTAATTTTATGGTTAGGCTGGGAGGATACCGGCTGCCATGACAGAGCTCCCACTATTCCCTCACCTAAGGGCGGGCTAACAATCTCGCATTAGTTTCCAATCAACTGGACCAAATTGAGGATTTTAATCTGTCACATGAAAATCTCCAATTCTGCATCCAACAAAGTATATTTCCATATTTATTTACACTCAATCCCATGGATGACATCCTCTCACATTGAATCAAATGTGATTCTCACTATGTTGTAGAAATCATAGCCCTTTCAGAACATATGTTTCTCAACATATTTTAACAATTTAATTGGCCAAATCAAAAAGTAAATTATGATCAAAGTTTGAATCATCACAAATTATTGACATTTAAATCCTTATAAAACAAAATCTATTCTTCACAAAACCAAATCTCATTGTAGGGAGAATGACAAAGAAGACTACTCAAAATTCATGAGAAGGATACAAAAAAATACAAATTTCATATATAAAAGCAAGTTTACAAAATAATGAAAAAGAAGAACATAACTTATCTCACACTCCTTTCCAAAAAAATCCCTAGAAGTTCTTATTAATCGCTTTCACTCGTTACAATCACACTCAATTCTCTCCTAGAAATGTAATGAAGAACAAATTTGTTACCTCTCCTCTCCTCTTACAATCCTAGAAGAAAATTCTCTCTTCTCCAAAGCCATCCTCTTACCCTCACATAAAGCACACACACACACACACACACACTTTTTGCCCTAGAGTTTCCTCTTTTTTAATAGAGGATGCCTCCCTCCAAAAAGAATTCAATATTCCCTCCAAAATTCTCTTCAAAAGTTAATCCTTTTAAATTCCAAAAGACATGTCCATTGATTCAAGAGACATATCCCTTCATTAAAGAGTCTTCCAAAGTGTCTAGATTCATTAAATCACTCCATGGGGCGTTTGAATCATTTGGAGCCTTCAAAATTCGCTCAAACTTCATCCCAAACCACCTTAATCTGTCTAATATCGTCTCTTGCACTTCTAAAGCTAGTTCTTGTGCCTCAAGTGCCAGTTCTTTGGATTCTAGCGCCTGTGATGCCAGTTTGGTGCATCAAGCGCCACGCTGTAGCGACTCCTCTAGTTTGCTCCGTTTGGCTCCGTTTCAGCTTCGTTTCGTCCCATTTTAGTTGTGTTACGCTCCTAACAGATATACCTACTAAATAAGCATGAAAACTACCTTTCTTTAAAGTGTAATTTCATTTAAAAACAAGTGAGAAATGCAAATTACACTAAGCATAGAAAGACATATCGAAATGTGCCAAGTAGAAATTTTCTTTCTTGCATGGTTTTACTCGAAATTACACCATTGTTGCTTCATTTTCTCCATAAGTCCATTTCTTGTACCTGAAACCCAAAATATGCAAAATACCTTCCTTTAAAGTGTAATATCATTAAAGATCATTAAAGTTGAGCATAAAATATATATGAAAAAGTAGGTAACTTAGTAATCAAATCTAAGATTTCTGAAGCTCCATTCATTTCGAGAAGAACTGTAATTTTTTATATCAAGGATACATAGAATATTCATATGAAAAAGAATTTCATGAAAAATTCTCTATTAAGGGTGCTAATACTCAAAGACAAATTTAGAAAATGTAATAAAGCCATGTACTCAAATTGATTCAAGTGAAGCCAATTTTTAATTAGACATCTCCTCAAGTTTCTGCTCACATTCCTTTTCTTTCTTTTCTTTCTCTTTTATTTTTTTTCTTTTTTTTTACTTTCTATTCAGGATCTTTTCAATGCTTTTTTTTTTGTAAGTGAGGATTACTATATCTGGATAGCCTTTAATAATTTTGAACTTCACTATCTTCTTGTTAAGGTTAAAACTTTTTACCTTTTTTCACTTTATAAATTTGTATTAGTTTTGATAATTTTTCATAATGTCTCATTCTTTTATTCTTACATGAAACTAAGATTCTTAGGACATAAAAAGTACAATTTCCTTTACTATAAATAGAACAACATAGTCCTATATTTTTATACAAATATCTTTACTTTAGAATTGACCTTCATTATTAAAAACTTTTACCTAAATTTACCATAATATTTACAAACATAAATATAGTCATTTAAAGTTAAGCTTTAACATCCAAGGTCATGTTAAATTAATTTTAAAAATATAGCTAATTGAGGACAAATAAAATTTAGTTTACTTCTTTTTAAAAGAAATTTATATTTCCCCCAAACTTGAGTTATTAAATATTGTACACTTAATTCCATAAAATGTAGCAGGAAGAAAAAATAAAAGTTGAATATACTAACTACTACAACATCATATAAAATTCATATACGTGCATAATCAAGTTAGAATGACTGCAGAAGAAAGTAAATCTAGCCTAAAACATGCTTGTAATAATATTAAACCTTAAATAAGTATACTAACTTTAAAATTATCTTTTTCTTCCTACCCCAAAACATGATTTCAAACATGTATAATATTCAATAAAGAAAATATAAGAAGGAAGAAAAATAGTTCAGAAAATCTATTTATCACAAACATCTACAAGTATTCATCAGGATAGAACAATATGCAATAGAAAGTAAGTCTAAAGAAAAACATGCTCGATAAAATGGAAAGAAAGGTCTAACAAGTAGAACAGGTATTGACAAAGAAAAATATATATTTATGTGTTCTTCAAATTTTTATATTATTGTAACACAAACACAAACACACAAGATAAATGAGTTCAATTCTTCCTTTAACTCATTGCATCTCACTAACTTACTTGCATTTCTAACGGAATCACTGCACTGATATATTGGGTACTTATAAATGACTTTATAGATTCTAATCCCAAAGCTAAGATTATCCCTGATATATTGGCTCTCAAGCACCAACCCCAGGCATCACCTTATTGCAATAATTAAGCACCTCTAGTAGTTATAAGGATAATGTAAATTCATCCACATGTTATTCATCAAATAGGTTAGCTACTCCTATCAAATTATAACAAATTCAGAGAAAAGAAGTAACAAAATTGATATGGAACTATCACTATTAAAATTCATAATATCTCTTGTAAAACTCAAGTCCAAGTGAGACCCGAGTTGTAGTGGACTCGTCAATCCGACTACTACAAGAGAACATACAAGTATAACCATAATAAGCAGTTAAAAAATTACCTCCCTTATGACACACAAAAATCAAATCAAACAACTAACAATCCAAACATCCACTAATCATTATTCAAATAGATCAATCCACACTAAAGCATACATAATACAACACTAACAATCATAACTCTCAAGCAAAGTAAATCAAACCACACTGATAACTTTGGGTTGCCTCCCATAAAATGCATTGTTTAACGTCGTCAACCCTACAAATGATTCCATCTGGATCAAAATTACATTTAAATAATCCTTGATCAATCACCCAATCTTTTCCAGATCTAGAGATTCCTACAATGTCCTCAAATTTAAAATTTTCTTTCAGCTCTTCCTTTTCAGATTGATTCATATCCTTATTCCTCATATTTCTTACTAGATCCAATATTCTTCTTTAGATTTTCTCAAATTTCATATTAATATCATCATTTAAATTTATAAGAACTGGATCTTTATAAGATACTTCATGATCTCCTAAATTTTTGATCAAATTTTGTCTAAATAATTCAAATTTTAGATCAAATTCTTCAAGGTTACTCTTTTGTTCAAGGCTGTCTTTCAATTCTTCCTCTTGGTACTAATTAAATGGTAGAGGTGGTCTTTCTATATTTATCTTAGTTGAGTAAATAGGTTTTTCTAATTCCTTAGGGATTTTTTCCATTGGTCTTTCAATCTCCTTATCCTCATCTCTGAACTCAATGTTCTTTTGAAACATATCATCGAATTCTCTTCTATATATTAGTTCAATAATTTTATATTGCTCATCATTTATCTCCTTAGGGTTTATCTTAGGGTCACTAGGTAAATCTCTTTCGGTTAACTATTAATTGCATAAATAATCTGCCCTAGTTGGTTCTCTATTATCCTTATTGCAACCTCTTGATTTTCCAACTATTTCATCATTTAAATCACAACTTCTAACATTAATTCCTTCGCCTCATCCTATGGGTTGGATTAAAATTGAGGATGATTATTAATTGAGTTAATAATTTACCCGAGTTGGTTTTCCATATTCTTTATTGAGGTCCCTTGACACTCCAGCTCACTCTATATTTGAATCACAACCTCTTCTAATAAATACTTCTCTTCATTCTGGGTGTTGAAGTTAAGATTATGAGGAAAAGATAGTTCATTATTATAATAGCCATGATTATTCTAACTACATGTTTGATTAAATTGATTATCTTCCCAAAATTACTTTCTCCTCCAAAATTATTATTGCTATTAAAATTCAAATAATCCCAACCTGGATTATAACAATTGGATTAAGGACTGTATATCTCATTGCTAGTTTGAAAATAATTAGGCTCAATCAATTGTCCCAATAAATATTCCTTAATAACTGAGGGTCCTTGAGAATATCTTTCTATGTATTGATCCAACTTCCTCTCAATATCTATAACCTGAGAAATTAAATTGTAAGCATATCTTATTGAAAATTTGTCACTCTCTTAGGGTTTATTCTTTCAAGGTTGTTAGCATTATAATTCAAACTTGCATATTCATTATATGATTGATCTGCCATTTCTACATTAAACTCATGGAGTCTTTTCAAATCTCTCCAAAAAGTTCTCTCCAAAAATGACTTGCAAAATTCAAGGTCTGCAGCTCCTGAACTACGCATACAAATCTAAAGACTTAACTAATAGGACTGATATCAAAAATGTTTTTGGTATTTTGGATTTTATTTAAAATAAACACACAATAATTAAACACACTACATAATAATAATATAAATTGCAGATCTAAGTCTTACATGTTTTACTAAAGTTCTCCTAAAGTTCTTACGAAGCTTCCCAGGTAACGGTGTTACAAACTTGATGCGCCCTTGTTGTGTGTTATTTTCCTGCGTGTTTTATGTTAATTTAAATCCCCGATAACAATGTCAAAAACTTGACCCATCCCAAATTTATGCAGTAATTTTGCTTTAAAAAATATGGCAAAAAACTTGACCTAATTTATATTAAGCAGTTAATGTGCAAAATATAAATGTTATAAAAAATATAAAATAGTTCACATAGTAGGAGTTATACGCAAGTGCACGTATTACTTCAAGTAATGTAGGGCTTTCTTCAAAAAGCCCAGTATTGATCCCACAGAGAAGCGCAGTAAGAAATCCCTTAGGTTAATTCTAGTATACTACTACCAAGTCTTAGTTCAGAAGATGGAAATTCTTATGATAATAACATAAATCACAATATTCAAACTATAAAAATTAATGTAAGAAAGAATAGTTTAAATGGGTTTAATGAATGCTAACAAAAATGTAACTAAAAGAACTAAGTTTACTAAACTAATTCTAATATTCAAAGTTAAATTTGCTAAGACTAAACAAATTTTTATGACAAAGAGTTTAAATTTAAGAAAGCATCATTCCCCTTTACAACGAGTATATTGATTGTGATAAAATTAAAATCTTTTAAAAACATATAAAAATTTTTCTGTGCCAAATAAGAGGAATCTTATTCTTTACGCTCTTCCAAGTGCATAAAGAATATTGACTAATCTATAGTTTGGTCCCTAATTCCGTGGTTAGGCTGAGAGGATACCAGCTGCCACTCTAGAGCTCCCACTACTCCCTCTCCTGAGGGCTAACAATCTTGCATTAGTTTTTAATTAACTAGACCAAATTGGAAATTTTAATCTGTCACCTTAAAATCTCCAATTATGCATCCAACAAAGTATATTTCCCTATTTATTTGCACTAAACCCTGTGAATGATATCCTCTCCCATGGAATCAAATGTGATTCTCACTATATTTTAGAAATCATAGCCCTTTCAAAATATATGTTTCTTAACATATTTTAACATTTTGATTGGCTAAATCAAAAAGTAAATGTAGATCGGAGTTCAAATCATCGCAAATTTATGAAATTTGAAATCATGTAAAACAAAATCAATTCTTCACAAAACCAAATCTCATTGTAGGGAGAAGGATAAATAAGACTACTCAGACATCATGAGAAGGATACATCAAAACACAGATTTCATATATTTAAACAAGTTAACAAAAAAAGAAAGAAAAGAGCACAACTTATCTCATACTCTTTCCCAAGCAAATCCCAAGACGTTCCCTTTAATCACTTTCTCTTTTTTCAATCACACTCAATTCCTTTATGGAAATGTAAAGTAGAAGAACTCTATCACCTTCCCTCTCCTCCTACAACCCTAGAAGAAAATCCTCTCTTCTCCAAAGCTCTTTGCTTACTCTCACGCCACACACACAAACACACACACACACACACACACACACACACACACACACACACACACACACACACACACTTTTTGCCCTAGACTTCCCACCCCTCTCTTTTATTAGAGGCTGCCTCCCTCCAAAAATAATTCAAAATTCCATCCAAAACTCTCTCCAAAAGTCAAACCATTTTGAATTCCAAAATACATGTCCATTGATTCAAGAGACTTATCCCTTCATTAAAAAGCCTTCTAAAGTGTCTAGATGCATTGAATCACTCCATTGGTCGTTTGAATAATTTGGAGCTATCAAAATCCGCTCAAAATTTTTATCGAACCGCCTTTATCCATCTTATATTGTCTCTAGCGCTTCTGGCGCCAGTTCTGGCACCTCCAGGGCCAGTTCTCTGGATTTTGGTGCTTCTAGCGCCAGTTTGGCGCATCAAGTGCCACTTTGTAGCATCTCCACTATTTTTCTATGTTTGGCTCCATTTCAGATGCGTTTTGCCTTATTTCAGTTGCATTTCTCTCATAAAAGATAAAACTACAAAATAAGAATGAAAAAACCTTTTTTTAAAGTATAATTTCTTTCAAAAGCATGTGATAAATGAAAAGTAGATTAAGCAAAGAAAGACATATCGAATTGTGCTAAGTCAAAATTTTCTTTCTTGCTAATTTTTAATTCAATTTACACCATTTTTGTTTCATTTTCTTCAAAAGTTCATTTCTTGTACCTAAAACTAGAAATATGCAAAATTTCTTCCTTTAAAGTGTAATACCATTAAAAATCACTAAAATTGAGCATAAAATATATATGAAAAAGTAGGTAATTTTTAGGTGTGTAAAAATCTCCCAAATTTAAATGTTAATTGTTCTCAAGTGACTCCTTTACTACATAAAAATATGACTTAGGATAGAGAATAAGTTATAAATTTCTATACTTTAGTTTAATAAATAAGATAGTTATTTTTTTAATAATTTAGATTAAAAAAATAAGTATAAGAATACTTAGTAATCAAATATAAGATTTCTAAATCTCCATTCATTTAAAGATAAACTGTAATTTGTTATATCAACGATACTTAGAATATCCATATGAAAATGAATTTCATGAAAACTTTACTATTAAGGGTGCTAATACTCAAATAAAAGTTTAGAAAATGTTATAAAGCCTTTTCCTGAAGTTGATTCAAGTAAAGCCAATTTTTGATTAGGCATCTTTTCAAGCATCTCCTCACATTTCTTTTTTTCTTCTTTTCTTTTTCTTTTCTTTTTTTTTGATTATTTTTACTTTTTTTTTTACTCAGGATCTTTTCAATCCTTTCATTTTTTTTCTTTTTAAAGTGAGGATTACTATATCTAGATAGCCTTTAATAATTTTAAACTTTATTATCCTCTTCTTAAAGTTAAAACTTTTTACCTTTCTTCACTTTAAATTCGTATTAGTTTTGAAGATTTTTCATAGAGTCTCATTCTTTTCTTCTTACATGAAACTCTAAGATTCTTAATAATTCAAAAATATAATTTCCTTAACTTTAAATAGAAAAACATAGTCCTATCCTTTCATACCAAATACCTTTAACTTTATAATTGGCCTTTATTTAAAAAAACTTTTACCTAAATTTACCGTAATATTTACAAACATAAATATAATCATTTAAAGTTAAACTCTTATATCCCAGGTCATGTTAAATTAATTTTAAAAATATAGTAAATTCAGGACTAATAAAATTTAGTTTACTTCTTTTTTTAAAAAAAGTTCTTTCCCCCAAACTTGAGTTTTTAAATATTTTACATTTAATTCAAAAAAATGTAGCAGGAAGAAAAAGTAAAAGTGAAATCTACTAACTACTACAACATCTTATAAAATTCATATACATGCATAATTAGGATAGAATGACTGCAGGAGAAAGTAAATATAACATAAAACATGCTTGGAATAATATTAAACTAAAAGGAAGTATAATTTGACAAGGAATATATGAATATCAAGACGAGGATAAAATTCAAGATTAATCTATGGAAGGGGGTAAAGAGGACTTGGACTATGTTCAACAAAAATTTGAAATGTTAGATCTTAAAGAAAGTAACAAGAATTTGATTTCATCTGTTGAGAAACCTCCTAAACTAGAATTGAAAATACGTCCTACACATTTGAAGTATGCATTCTTAGGAGATTTATCTACATTACCTGTTATAGTATCCTCGAAATTAAATGTTAAGTAAGAACAATAGTTGTTGGAAACTTTGGAATGATATAAGAAAGCCTTTGGATGGACATTAGCTGATATTTAAGGAATTAGCCCTTTAATTTGTATGCATAGAATTTTATTAGAAGATCAACATGAACCAAGAGCTGGTCCTTAAAGGAGATTGAATCCTATGATGAAAGAAGTTGTGAAGAAGGAAATTTTAAAATGGTTAGATGCTAGAATAATATGTCCTATTTCAGACAGTGCTTGGGTAAGTCCAGATCACTGTGTTCCAAAGAAAGGATGTGTGACTGTAGTGACAAATGAGCATAACGAATTAATATCAATAAGAGAAGTCACTGGTTGGAGAATCTGCATAGATTATAATAAATTAAATTCTGCCATCAGAAAGGATCATTTTCCTTTACCTTTCTTGGACGAGATGTTGGATAGGCTGGCTGGGAACAAATATTTTTATTTTCTAGATGGATATATTAGTTATCATCAAAAAAAATATTGCTCCTGAGGATCAAGAGAAAACAACATTTACTAGTACTTATGGAACATTTTCTTTTCAGTGAATGTCCTTTGGATTGTGTAATGCACCTGCAATATTTCAAAGATGTATGATGTCAATTTTTAGTGATTTCATTGAAAAGGGATTGAAGTGTTTATGGACAATTTTTTCTGTATTTGGAACTTCATTTGAAATATTTTTAATTCATTTAGAGAAAGTTATGGAATATTGTGAAAAGACTAATCTCATATTAAATTGGGAAAAAATTCAATTCATGGTTGGAGGAGGAATTGTGCTTGGACATAAAATTTCAGAAAATGGCATGGAAGTAGATCCTGTAAAAAATATAGGTTAGATCAAACCTACCTCCACCTACTACAGTAAGAGGAGTTAGGGCTTTTTATAAAATGCTGAATTTTATAGGAGATATATTAAAGATTTTTAAAACATTACTAAACCTTTAGCCAACTTCTAGAAAAAGATACAAAATTTGTCATTAATCAAGATTGTCATAAAGCCTTTGAATCTCTAAAAGCAAAATTGATCACTGCTCCTATAATTGTTTCACTTATTTGTGAGAAATAATTTGAATTAATGAGTGATGCAATTGATTATGCAATTGGAGTTGTTTTAGGGCAGAGATATGATAAGATTTTTAAAATTATATGCTATGCTATTAAGACTCTTAATGATGCTCAAATTAATTACACCACCACTGAAAATGAGTTATTATCCATTGTGCATGCTTTTAATAAGTTTAGATCATATCTGATTGGAGCTAAATGTGTTGTGTCTACTGACCATTCAACTATTAAATATTTGATGCAAAAGAAGGATGCTAAACCAAGTTTAATTAGATGGATACTTCTGATGCAAGAGTTTGATTTTGTAATAGTTGATATAAAAGGGGTTGATAATCAAATTGTTGATCATCTATCTAGGCTAGAACAGGAAGAAATACTTGATTTGAAAAAAGAAATTAATGAAACTTTTCCTGATGAACAACTTTATGTTGTAGAAAGATGGGAAATACCTTGGTATGTTGATATTGTAAATTATATTGTTGGTAGTATTTTACCATATGAACTGACAAAACAACAAGAAAAGAAATTCATTCATGATGCAAAATTTTATTTTTGGCATGATCCTTATTTATACAAACAATGTAAGGATTTAGTAATGAGATGATGTGTGCCTTATAAAGAAATTCATGAAATTATTCAGAAATGTCATGATTTAAATTTGGAGGCCATTTTGGAAATGATAGAACTATTCATAAAGTTTTACAATCTGGATTTTATTGGCCTACTCTATTTAGAGATAGTAATATATATATCAAAAGATGTGATCGGTGTCAGCGAGTAGGTAATATTTCAAAAAGAAATAAAATGCATCTAAATTTTAATTTAGAAATTGAAATTTTTGATGCATGGGGATTAGATTTTATGGGACCGTTTATACTTTAATTTGGATATATATATATATATATATATATATA
>JXCR01122258.1:0-12826 GCA_002079205.1 Phalaenopsis hybrid cultivar
TGACCTTTGGTATATATATATATATATATATATATAATTTTTTAATTGGAGGAGATTCAAATGGACATGTTGGTAGACAAGTACAAGAATTTAAAAATATTTATGGTGGCGACAGTTTTGGAGTTGTTAATGAAGAAAATATAACAATATTATATTTTATTTTAACGTGTGATTTTGTTATAGCTAATAGTTTATTTAATGTAAGAGATTAACATATTATCACATATATATAAGAATGAATCTAATAAAACACAATATTTTTTTTTTTAATGAGAAAAATATTTCATCGAGAATGTAAATATTATAAGGCTATTTCTATTGAATTTTTAAGTACTCAACATCAATTATTCGTTCTTAATTTTAAGATGAAGAGTTATTAAATAAAAAATACAATGAAATGTTGTCATAAAATTGGGTGGAAGAGCCAAAAAGACAAATAAAAATAATTTTATGGATAAAATTCAAGATTTCAAGAAGATATTCATAAAGAAGCTAATTATATGTGGGATAAAGTAACAAACACTATTAAATAAGTTGCAAAAAAATGTACTTGGAGAATTAAAAGGAAAAGTTTTTTTAATAAAAATTGTTGGTGGTTGAAAGATATTTTGTAAGAAAAGATAAAATATAAGAAGTTGTACTATAAAAATTGGTTTAAATGTAAAAGCTTACAGAACTCAAAAAAATATAAGACAGCCCCTTTATGGAGCTAAAATTCAGCTTTTAGTTGGAGTGTCAATTTGGGTCAGCAAGTCAGGTTGGATCCGACCCGAAAATGACCCTACTTGAATAGGGTCAACCCGAACCCGACCAAAATAATAAATGGGTACAAACTATGATCCGAACCCGAGTTTGACCCGGTAGCCCAAACCCGACTTGAGCTTTCGTGCTTATTTAGGTCATGCTTCGAGTTCGAGTCGCGTTGGTGTATCATGTCAAATTTTTACACCTCTAGCTTTTAGTGATATTTATAACATATTAGATACTAAATGAGGTAAAAATATATGTATAAACTAGTTAAATAAAGAGAAAATGAAAGCAATATTTTGATTCAAGTAAAATGTATTAAAAATGAAAAGCAAAAAATGATTTTTTTAATGGAAGACATTCAACCCAAATAAACTTTTAAATAAAGTATCTAAAAATATGATCACCTTAGTGATATGAATATAATTAATAATAATAAAACATTTTATTAACCTATAATATNAGGTGCTGTACAAGTAATTATTTTAAGGAATGGTTCACTTAAATTTAATTTAATAAAAAAAAAGTTAAGTAATGGGTTCATTAGTAATAATTATTATTTATTTTTTTCTCTAGTGCAATGAACCATCTTTGTCGCGATTTTTAAAGCAACAGCTCTCACAATACGAGATAAAAACGTTGAAAACGGCAATCACGTGTCAATGCAGGCTAAGCCGGTAAGGCGACATTCAGACCACTGTATATCTATTTTAAAACGTGCTCTATTTTTTATTATTTACAAATTTTTTATAAATTATTACGTAATTGCCCCTTTATTTTGTCTTTCTTTTAAAAAAGCTATTTTGAAAATCCTTTTCAAAGCAATTGCGTGTTGGAAAAGCGATTCGGTAATTATCAGTTTGGCTCACATTTCAATAATAACATATTTTGCATAAGAAACCTAGAAAACAATTTGAATTATAATCTGCTCCCAAAAATTTATGATGGTAAAATAGTAATTTAATATTTTAATATTATATAAAGATTTTGTTCAAGACAAAAAAAAAAAAGTCCAGAATCGGCTCGTGTTCGTTAATAAATATCACCGTTCGTGTTTGACTCGTTTATATTTCGAGCATAAAAAATGTATTCAAACACCAAACATGCGTTGTTCGTGAAATTAAGGATTGGGGTGAGTTTTAAATTTTATTAATTATATTAAATTATTATTAAAATATAATTTAATATATTTTTTAACTTTTTTTTAATTAATAAATTTAATTAATTTTAAATTTATGTAGACTTGTAGTCAATTAAATTATTTAAAAATTCTCCTCATCAATTATATATATGGATGTATATATTCATCTTATTTATTTATTAAGAATATATTTCATTTTTTAAAAATCGAAATAGTGATAATTTTTTTCGTGGTATATAAATTTTGGGGTATTTTTCTTAAAAGTAAAATTTAGGTGTTAGATATATAAATACACAGGAATTAGGTGATATGCACCAACACGTAGCTTTTTTTAAAATTTGACCTTTAGTCTATCTCATTAATTGAAAATCACTATGATAAGAAAGGAACTTCCCGTTCTTATATTTAAAAATGCCCATTTACATGGATACCATGTACTTTTTATTTATTTTCACATTAACACCTAAAATTTTACATTTATGTTCCTAGCACCCATATTTTTAATATTACGATAAGAAAGCACTTTTCTTAATTTTTATAAGAAAAATATATATTTTTCATGCAAACACCAAGATTAAATGTAAATATCAAAATTTTGAGGTTATATCTATAAATATATGAAAATTATTTGCTATTCAACAAAAATTTTCTTTTTAAAAAATAATGTATGCATGCTTTTGAATATATCCCAACTGATGCATGTCTGAAAATTCACAACTGTAGATCAAGGAATTATCATCATAGTTGCAAGTCAATTAAATATGAACTCAAGTAATAAAAGTGAAAGATAGAAACACCAGAAGTTTTTACGTGAAAAACTCTGATAGAAAAAAAAAAAAAAACTATTGGGTCTAGACCAGTTGAAATGTTTCACTCTGAATTGGTAATTACGCACATGTCATTGTTTTACAAGCGAAAATTGGTTACATTGTTTTTTGAGTTACAATAGTCGTACATAGAAGAGCTCGTTGCCCCACGGTATGGAGCAATCACAAAAGAGAGTAGTTGTTGAAGCTTCAATGCACCGTCTTTGAGGTTGGCTAGGCGTTCATATACTGCACTGCTCTGTATGATTCTTCGGGACTTCTGATGACAATTGTTGCTTTGCACGGTGCTTTGTCGGTCTACAATGCAAGCCTTGACTCTGTCTGGAGCTTCATTGTAACGACTAAAGAGCGACCGAGGGATAGTAGTTGGCGTATGCAGCAGCAGGAGGTGTTTGTCGGATCTGTAGTGCAAAAGTGATGTTGGACTTCAACTCTTCTTCAAAGCTTCAGTCTTTTTCTGACTTAAGGTCTAGGTTTCTTCTCGAGAGGGGGCTAGGGTTATTTATGAATAAGAAAGACATCTAGACTATTCCATCAAACATTACAAAGATATTCCTTCGCTTGAATGACCTTTGGTGGACTTGTGAAAGCCTTAATGATGTCGAAATTGAGTGATCTTAAACTCGTTGAATTCTTCTCGCCAAAACATTTGATTTGACTGTAGACATGTTAGATTTGGAATTCGTCTGATCTTCCAAATATATACAAAAAGCTTCAAAAGTGGTTTAACAGATTCATTTAGGTAACATTTGACTTGGATTAAACTAATTTTGGTATTGTTGGGTCCGTCTCAACGAGCCTATCAGTTTTACTGTATTTTTATTGAAATCAAAATCTTGGACGACTTTCAATTTAAGTTTGAATATTTTTTTGTTAAAGAATTATCTCAAGATCCGAGTCGTACCAAAAGATTCTAGCTAGGTGATAAAATTTTGTTGTTGACTTATCACCAACATTTTATACATTCTTTCGTGAATTTTTGGCATCGAGATACTCCATTAAAAGTGTGAAATATTTAAACTTGTAACTAAAATTTGAAATTATTGTTTTGATCACAAAATTTTCGATTTAATCCCTCACAACTTCACAATCGTGGACCACATTCTATTTCACCCTTATCACAGTAGTTAACAGTATAATCTTATATTGAAAAATTGCCAGTTTGATTCATACAAATTACCCTTTGCACTGTCTTTCCCAAAGTAGAAAAGAAACGCATCCCACTTATTACTACTTGATAGCATGTGTTTTATTTGTATATTTATTTATTCGTCTTAACCGGTTTCAACTTGATTGCCAAATATAAGTTGGAGTTTGATCGAATTGTACACCTTTCTGGAAGGATGGTCCTTCCCTCAGTCAGACTATGGGGTTTATTGGCGATCAAAGTTCACGAAATTCAAAAGGAAATTGGACTTCAAGATTATTGATTGTAATTGAATGTTTGCTTTAGTTTGGTTTTTTAGTTTTGTGGCATGCCAAACTCGATTTAAACTAAATCAGTTTGCAACCTAACATATGAGGCAAAAGTGACATAAATGATATTAAAATTTAGCAAGGACTTCACAATTATTGGATTTACTTTCAGAGGTTTGTAATAAATATTTGAATTATCATCTAAGCATTGTATAATCATCGTATATAAATTTAATAATTTTTAAATTTATTCGAACTATTAAATTACTCGAGTGGTGGCCCCGAAAATAGAGTGGGCGGCCCGCATCTATGTCCGAGAATAAGAATGAAGAAAGAAAGAAAAAGATTGATTTGTTGGCTGATTTACTTTGTATGCATCAATGAGAGTTTCTAAGATTGCAAGTGGTTTTAATCATAAACTAGTGCAAATGTCACCATTGGCTTCGCGAAACTAAGTTTTATGGTTGTAGACAAAGTATCTCTATTCACTAGATCAAGAGAGGTCGTGTTAAGATTTGTATTTTTATAATGATTTGCATGGCTCAAGTGGTGCCAATTAGTTTTTGTTAAATACAAATGGATGTGCTAATGTCATCATTAGTTTTTAAGTCATTTGGTTTAGGCAGGATGTGCTAATGACATCAATGTGTAGGATCATAATCAATCACAACTTGCTACAAGAGGTTACCGGCCGTAGTCCCTGATAGTGCTACACATGACTAAGAAATATATAAATCTATTTTGTATTCTCAAAACATAAAATTATATATAGAAATTAACAAAAATAATCAGAAAATTTTAATTTAATTTAATATTGTTAATAAGTCAGAGACGACAACAATCACAACTGAATGAAGAACAATAGGATAATAACTAAGTTGAACATCTAAAAGACAAATAATGATAGTAAACAACTACAAAATAGAAGCTATACAAAACCAATAAAAAAATATATACAAAAAACTGAAACACCGAGAATAGATTTAGTGCTGAATAAACTGCTCCTGTGGTAATGATCCTCCAAACATTCTATCAGAGTTTGCTATACAAGCTATCAATAAATGAGAATTACAAATTAAAAAAAATTCTCTTCCACTGTATGTGAAATAATCACGTGTGAAAGCAAATGTAAGGAACTCCAACACATGCAATGGAACATCATCTCCCAAAAATTCTTCCAAGTAGATGATTAAAGGCAAAATTTTTTTTTTCAAGAGTGTCAACTAGTCACAGAGGATGTAGTAGGAAGCAATAGGAGTTGTGAGTCATGTAGGTTGTAGACGATCACTTAAGCTCTAACATGAGCTGCAATAACGTCCTTAGGCCACATATACTAGAGTTGAGAGCTGCATGTGTTATGAGTCATGTAGGCTATAGTTGGTCACATAAACTATCATGGTGAGTTACAATAATGTACGTAAGCCACAGAAGCAGTGTTGGGAGATACACAGCTTTGAGCCACATAAGATGTAGTTGGTCATAACAGCCATAGTGGTAAGCTGCAACAATATTGGCGGGACATAGACGCCGGACTTGGGAGCTACATGAGGTGTGGACCACGTAGGTTATAGTTGGTCACATAAGTTGTAATGGAGAGTTGAGATAATGTGCATAAACCGTAGAAGCCAGAGTCGGAAGATTCATGAGCTATGGATCACATAGGCTGTAGTTGGTCCCTTAGGCAATAGTGATGAGCTACAACAATATACGTAGGCTATAGTTGCTAGAGTTGGGAGTTACATGAGTTGTGGAATACATAAACCGTAGCTGGTCCTATAGGTCATAATGGTGAGTTCTGGTAATGTTCGTTGTCAATAGAGGCCAAAGTTGGGAGTTGCATAAGCTGTGGACCATGTTTGTTATAGTTGATTACATAGGTCATAGTGGTGAGCTATAATAACATTCATAGGCCAATGAGACTAGAGGTGGGAACTACGTGAACTGTGAGTCACCTAGGTCGTAATGTCGAGTCGCAATAACTTTTGTAGGACATAGAGACCAACGTTTGAAACACACGAGTTGTGGACCTCGTAGGCCACAGTAGGTCATGTAGGCCATAATGAAGAACAATGAGAAGAGAACTCCAGGGGTCCAATGAAAGTCATTGTATTTTTAGCACAACATTTTTAATAATTTGTTACAGGATGTTATCGTGGAATCTTTGATACCATGTTAATAATGATCCCATATTAGGAGTATGTCATTACACCGCATGTAGGGTATGTTGTTACACCATCTTCGGGGTGTATCATTGCACTATATTCAGAGTGTATCTTTACACCGTGTATCATTGCACCATCTTTGGGTCTTCGGAGTGCATCATTACATAGTGTTCAGGATGATGCACTGCTCTATAGGGTGTTTTGTTACTCCGCAACGTACGTTGTGACTGTGCAAGGGCCTTTGTTGCAATGAGTAGGGGCAATCAATGATGGTCATTAGTGTCCAATAGATGGTGGTCAACGATGATTCATAGCTGAGGTAGAAGGTGTTCGTTTGGTCTTCAAATTCAGAACGACTCTCGGATTCTCCTTCTTTTCTCGATCTTTAAGTTATTGTGTGTTGAAAGATTCATCATGGTAGAAAAATAATTTAACATCTTAGCATATGACTGTGATTTGACTCACACACACAAATAAAAGAAAAATAAACAAGCAGGAGGCACCTCAAATTTTTGTATGAAAAATTCTCGAAAGAGAAAAAATCAAAGGACCTAATCCATTTTAAATAATCCACCATGTAATTGTAAGTACTTAGGCCAACTCTTCTCTTGAATTAGAGAATATGAAATTACAATATTGGTGTACAATTGTACAACAACAACAACAACAAGAAGCCATTATTCCACTAAGTGGGGTTGACCACATTAATCTTTTTTATCAGTTGTATCCTATTAAATGCAATATTTTAATTTAACTCTAATAAATTAAGATTTTTTTATACAACTTGTCTATGTCTTTATAGTTCTATCACCACCTTACTTAAAATAAGTTAAGTCTAAAGCATCTACTCTTATAACCGGATCAAATGGTCAAATCATCTAAGACGACTCTCTATAATTTTGTTCGCCACTGCATCTACACCAAACTTTTCTAAGATACATTTGTTTCAATATTGTAGTTTAGTAAAAATAGATGTAATGAGCTGCAAAGTTTATAGTCGATTGCTAAGAAGCGACAGACCATTATGAATGTTGTAGACAATGATTATAAAGCCAACTTGTCATACATGTTATAGTTAAAAATCGTGGAAGTATTTGGCTATGTAGACCATAGATGACTGCTTCGGAAACGTTGGCTGGCCATGAAGAATGTAGTATGGAGATGCAAAAGTTATGAGTCATGTAAGCCGTAGTTGGTTATGTTGGTTATAGTGATGAGTCGGAAAACGTAAATATGCCACAGATCTCGAAGTTGAGAGTTGCATGAATTGTGAACCACGTAGGTTGTAGTTGGTCATATAGGCCGCAATAGAGAGTTGTACTGAGAGAATTCATAGCTTCAGATAAATTCATGTTTTTTAGTACGATAGTTGCAAGCAATTATTGCAGTGATTCATTCTTAGATCCTTTATATGGCTTTATTGATAATATGGTTTTGAAAGTATGTTGTTACACCTTCTCCAGAGTGTATTGTTGTACTGTATTCCGATTGTGTTGTCACACTGTCTTTGGGGTGCGTCATTGTACTGTCTTCGAGGTGTATCATTACATTGACTTCAGGGTGCATTGTTACACAATGTTCAGGATGATTCACGGCTTTGAGGGTGCTTCGTTATTTTGCACATAAGTTATGACCATACAAGGGGCTTTGCTGCAACGAGCAAGGACAGTCAACAATGATCGACGCTAGTCAATAGCTGTAGAGGTAGAAAGTGTTCACCAGGTCATCAAATCCATTACAACTCTCGAATCTCCATCTTCTCTTCCCGTTCTAGCTCTCAATCTCATTAATAGAGTCCAGGAGCAGCCTTCTTTGTAAATAAGAAAAAAATCTAGACCACTCCATCAGAAGCCTAGAGAGATTTTCACAATTAGACGACATATTTTGAACATTTTAGTGCCTTAATAACATCATAATTGAGTGATCTTGAGCTTGTTTGATTTGTCTCATCGAGATGCTCAATTCAAATATAAGATTGTTAGAGCTGGAGTCCGTCTTATCCTGTAATGGACCATCTAAAATTTCTAAAAGTGGTTTAATGTCTTAATACGAGCCTAATTTGACTTAGATTAGATCAATTTTTGTGTCATTAGGTCCATCTCGTTGAGCTAGCCAGTCTGACAATACCTAATAATTTAGTTGTATTGTTTCATAATTTAGCTATATTTAGCTCTTTAATTTAGTGAAATTGCCTACTAATTTAGTTATCTTAATAGGTATCACACACTGGACAGTAGACTGAAAATTCTTATATTAAAATTAATATCATTGTATTATAAAATGAACTAAAAATATGTGGAGATTAATGCAAATGCTAACGCTCCGAGAGTAATAGATTCGATCCACGAAGCAATATCATTCTCTAACAATCAAAATAACCCACAAAACAACGTTTCTATAATTAATATATTAACTAATTCTTCAATTATAATTTAATTGTACTAAAAGATATGACATGAATCACGTCATGCATTAAATTAAAGACAATTGCAGTAGAACTAATCACGTCCTAATACAAAACTTATTTAAAAGATATTTATTAATTCTTCCTAAATGAATCATGTCATAATTGAAATGACAACTAATAAGTCACGTAGATAATTTAGACATGCCATTAAACGTGATTTAATTAGTCTAACTAATAGTAGGTATATTGGTAAATGATATGACAACTGATAAGTAGATATTTTAGACATACCTTTAAACTAGATTTAATTAGTCTAATTAATCATGTAGTGAGTGCTAATAAAACAATAATTAAGCTGGACAAGATCTATACATAGCCTAGTCCATCAGTATCTTATCCATAGCTGCTCAACCAGAAGCAAATTAAGCATGCCGACTGTGGCAAGCATTTCTATGGAACCAAGCCTGTAGCTACATCAAATTCATGTCCCTAAAATGCGCCATTGAACTTCAAATCGCCGATGATATCCACCGCCACGACAAGTCAACTACCGTCTCTGAACTTCTTCCCTCTCTCTCCATCTCTCAAGCCAACTCTCGCTACCTTCGCAACATCATGTGCGTCCTTTACCAAAAATGCATCTTTAAACTCCACATCACTCACTCCGGTGAAGAAACCTTTGACATCACCCCTGATTCCCGCCTCCCCTCACGACCACTTCCTTTCCCCACAATAGTAACACCTCTCGCTTTGTCCTCCTAAACCTCAATCACCACCTCGTCGATTCACATCATCAACTCTCCCACCGATTGTATAAACCAAAACACCTTTTGCAATGACAAACGGGAAGGTGTTCTGGGATCTCTTAAGGGTGCTACCGTAGTTTAATGATTTGTTTAATAAGGCAATGGAGTGTGATTCCAACTTTCTTATGAATATTATAGAAAATACTGGAGGGAGGCCATTTCGAGGGATTGGGACATTAGTGGATGTTGGAGGTGGCACTGGCTTGATGGTGGTTGGATTGGTAGAGGCATTTCATGGGTTGAAATACATTGCTTTTGATTTGCCACATGTCATTGGTATGATAGAGAAGAAGAGGGACGGGATTCAATTTGTTGTGGGAGATATGTTTTGTAGAGGTCTTGCATGTTAATGTCGCTCTGCTTAAAGTCAAGAGAGCTACAGAAATCATTTGATATATTTTCTTTCTTATATTTTATTATATTTATTGTTCCTTTTCATCTAATATTATTCATTATAACTAAGTTATTAAATATTATTAATAAATTTATAAGATAAATTTAAGAGTTATTTAGATACATTCATGCATTTATAAAATATATTGGTTCGATAGTTCAAAAAAATTATACGGGCGGTTAATTTGTAAATATCAATATCTTGGTGGTCTATATTTAACTATCCCAAAATATAATCATGTGTGAGTAGGACTTTACCAGATTTTATAATAATAACACCAACCTTTTTTCTTTTTAATGAAATTTAGTCTTATTGCAATACCTGAGATATAGATTATCACTATGAAATTTATTTGATCGAATTGTGAAGTATTTTCATATTATGTAGTGGATATTGCATGATTAGAATTATGAAAATTGCATCGAAATACTGCAATGATGCAAGGAAGCAATTCTTGCTAAAGATAAGGGGTGGAAAAGTGTTTATAATCGATATGGTGATTAATTTGAACTTCAACTCTCATGCTACATTACAGACACAACTTCTATTTGACATGCACATGATGGTTTTGTGCATGGGAAAAGAAAAAGACAAAGGCGAATGACCAAATTTTTTTGTCATCGCAAGTTATAGAGACTCTAAGATTACGCCGTAGGTTGATCAGTTGAGATCAATTATCGAATTCTATCCTTAATTATCATTTGATTTCAAGTCTTATTATTATTAGTATATACTATGGTGCTTGTTATGATTTCTTTAACTTTTTTTTTTTCTTTCATGAAAGCAGCTAAATCAAATAATGAAGGATTATGTAGTTTCGGTTATGCCTGAGCATTGTGACCGTCTCTATTATTCTCTAAATAATCTCACATTAAATTATTAAAAAGTTTTTAGGATAAAATATATGGAGTTATACACTACATAACTATTGAAATCTATAGCAAAATTTATTTTTAATCCAGAAAAAAAAGTATTTGCATAATAAATTGGATGCAAGTATTTGAAGATAATTGACGAATAAGAATTAAATTTAATTGATAAATCGTTAATAAATTTTTAACATCCAACATGAATCTCGAGACATTAGATGGATCTAAGCAAACTTTTTGAGTAATAAGAATTCAAACTTTGATTAAAAGTCATTTAGAACTTAAATTGCAGCAAACTTATAGTCAAATTGACCGTTTCGACGAGACATATCTAATGATACAAAAATAAGTTCAATCCAAGTCAAATCAAACATAGAACAAATTGTTAAATCACTTTTTATAGCTTTTCGGGCATAACTAGAACGTTAAATGAATTCCTTATAGTCAAATTAAGTGTCTAGACAAGCCAAATCAAACAAGCTCATGGTCATTTAATTCCAACATCATTAATACACTTGAATGCCTATCAAATGTCATCCAATTAAGGAGATCTCTCTAAACCGTTCGCTCAAGAGTGGTTGAGATTCCTTCACTTTTTGCAGCCTAAAATCTATAAATAGAGCCAAATAGAAACTATTTCCAAATGATGGTGAATGCTTTCCTCATTATATTCCTCACATTCAATCCCTTTACTTTTCGATCTAACCTCAAAATGTCTAGTCAACTCTTGCTTAGGGTTTGAAATTGAGTTGTCAGCGGAGTCTTGGATTGCATCTCAATAAGTTTCCTTATCATCTCATCTAAGCTCCCAAATTAGTTTTCCATAGAAGAAAATCTATCGTCTATGGAGAAAAGCTCTCCTATGAAAAGGAACCATTCCTCCAATTTCGTTCCCAAATCTACTTTCTTTGATGCCTTCATTCTCTCGCAAGTTTTTGATCACAAAAGACGGACACACATGTATGTTGAAATGTCATCGATAGTTTCAAGGTAGTTTGAATCGTGTTTGCGCCGCGAATCGGTTTGATTTGAACCATCAATTTGGACTTAACCCAACCTTGACCTAACCCAAACCCAAGTCTAATCCAACACCTCAAAATTGACTAAGTGACCAAAATCCTTCAAATTGACCTATCAAACCAACTCAAAATCACTCCGAACCTTTTTAAACACCTCTTGTGACAACTATCTACACCATCCTGATCGATTGAGTTTAAACCAAAATTTTGACGGAAATCGAATTTGACGCGTTTTTTACCTGATTGGCGACGAAGTTGCCCGGACCACCCTGAATGACAAAACGGACTGCGCTGACGCGTTCGGAACGTCAATTTTGCCTAAAAGGGATGTTCATTTCATGACAATGGCGTGTCGGGGATAGAACACACAAAATGAAGTATGATATGATAATAATAATAATAATAATAATAATAATATTATTATTATTATTACTATTATTATTATTATATATTTCCTTTTTCCCCCTCCCTAATCCTAAAATCCAAATCCCTAAATCCTTCGCTCGGTCCGCCTCTCCCCCTCTCCTGTTCGCACGCGAACCCGAACGCCTCTCCTCCCTCTCGGTCGCGGTTCCTCGAGCCGCACGCAGGTGCTCCATCCCTTATCACGAATCCAATCTTTGCTTAAGTTTATTTCTCCTTGTGGTTGTCTTTCTTTGCTTAAGTTGCATGTTATACATTGTTGAAATGCCTTATTGCTCGTTGATTCGGTTTTATTATGGCATGCCGATTCAATGTACTTTATATGCTTCGTGATATTAAAAAACAATTATGGAGGGGGTGTAGTTCATTATTCAAGCACGTGTAAGTTGTTTATTATGTTCTTAGCACGCTTTACCTATGCAATGATATTTGAGGACTCATCTAACCTCTGAGAAGGGTTACTGTCATCTTTCTTTATGCTGATTCAATCTCATATATGCTGAAAATAAAAAGAGAGATTTACTCCCATTTTTGTCTCTTGCTACTCTCCTGCTCGAACGACATGTGGAATGCCATGTTTATTTCTCCTCTGTGAAAGCTATATATATATATATA
>JXCR01122261.1:0-15458 GCA_002079205.1 Phalaenopsis hybrid cultivar
TATATATATATATATATATATATATATATATATATATATATATATATATATATTTGATTTGTCACGTTGCTTTATTGAACCGTGTGCGCGAGGAGGTGGCTTATACATTCACACCGCATAATTCTTATGATTGGCCGGGTATTAACATTCATACCACGTAATTCCTTAGCCAAGCAGAACGTCGGCGGGAAGGCAGCACGACAGGGATGTGGCTTTGGCCCGGCGGGAATTCGAACCAGTTTTCATTTTTATTATTATTTTTTTTTAATGGCTGGAACAGAAATGCAAAAAATAGAAATTATTTTAGAATATTGTGAATATAAAACATTGTTATTTATAGACCCATCAATTTTTGGAAGAAGAAATTCTGAAATATGAATATAAAATTTAAATGCTGTTTTTTCTTTATAGCTGTAATAATTTTTTTTAATAAAAATTATGTTTTTATGAATTTGAAATGCGGAAGAGGAAATGTCAAACAGCCGAAGGGGAAAGCAAAATGATAAGAGAATTAATGTAAATTTTAATTCTTATTTTAATTTCTTTTGTTATCAATGTGAAAGATTTTTGAGTCTATTAGGTGGTGGAGATGAGAATCGAGGTGGAGTCATCGTTCCTGCCCAATAGAAGATATGGGATTTCTTTGATGAAGAAAAACGTCCCCAACCTGCATAACAGATATTCAACGGGATTTGCATTCTTGTTGCGGTACAGAAGAATGTAGTCTTTGTCATGCGTAGCAAACGACCAACGAGATCCTCTTTTGAGTTGCGACACAGAGGAAAGTTGTCTCTATCCTGTTGTTGACCTCATTTTTAGTTGAGGTCTAGTTTTTCCCTCTTTAGTAGCCTAGGGTCTAGTCATAGGATTTTCCTGTTGACTATTCCTAGAGAACTATAAAAGGAACCCTCACCATTAGAAATTTCAAACTCTTCTTTACTCAACTTGAAGTTTCACATATTGGTCATAACCTCTAGCACTTAGTAGGTGGGGTCAATATGGAGGAGCTCAAGGGGAGTCCCCCATAGAATGGTCAGACCTTAGGACTAATCCCTGGTTTTGGTGGGGCTAACTTGCACACACTACACTCTCTCACATAACCCAAACCTTAGAATCCCTTAGTTTGGTCTCCTGACTCCTTCTGAAAAGCTCATATGGATGGACTTATACCCCTGATCTTTGGCTAAGAGGGTTAGAACCAACATATTGAGCATCCAAAATGAATCCATATATGACTCCTATTGGTTTGGTATGGCTTCATGGCTTGTTGGTCTATTTTGGCCCAAAATCACCAAATTACCAAAATATCCCTACAACCCTAATTTTTGCCAAAAAATCCCAAAATACCCAAATTTGTCCAAAAATCATCTCAAACCACTCACTGCTACCAAAATTCACCAAAATCACAAAATTCCCAAAATACCCTAAAAATTGCTAAAATTACCAAAATGCCCTTCATAGCCCAAAAATTCCGAAAATTCTAAAATTCAAAAATCATCCCAATAATTCCCAATTTTAATTTTTTATCATCAATTTGACCCAATTTGACCAAAAGCCCCAATTTGCCATTAAAGGCCCAAATGCCCTGAAATTGACTCCAATCTTGCCCAATTTCAATTCCAAATCAAAATTCAGCATCACCAATCCTAATCTAAACAAAATTCAAGCTTAATTTGACCCAATCACAAGCCTAATTTTACCCAAATCAAAAAGCCACAATTTTGACCATATGCCTAAATCCACTAAGTTAGCCCCCCAATTCAATCAAAATCACTTGAAATTCTTCCAAATCCTTCATGATACCCCCCTACACAAAATCCAACATTAAACTGGCCCAAAATTTTATCCTAAGTTCAATGTCAATTTTAAAAGCCCAAATCTTTAATTCATTTCAAAAAAGCCCACATGATAATCTCTTTTCTCTTCATCATCCATTGAATTAAAAGCACTCCCTAAGTTTCAAATTCATGATCAAATCATTCCAAATCAAGCATCATGTCAAACTTCACTAAAAATACCAAATAAATCCAAAACCCCTTCTTCATGAAAGTTGACCAAGCCAAAGGGAAGCCATCAAGCCACTCCCAAGCCATAGGTAGCCATGAGAGCCATGTCATATCACCATACTATTAGTGGCAAGAGGCCAAGCTATTTTCAAATATCCTTAAGAATTTTTTAACCCCTCCCATGAGTCACTCTAACCCATGTTTAGCCAAATCTCTTTGGATAGAGACCTAACCATGTTGATTGAGCTGACTCATCTGATTTCTCTCAGCACCCGAACCACCCTTTGTGGTTGAGTCCAACCCAAGTCCATGTCTTGACCCAAAATAGCCCTTTTCAAATTCCATTTTAATTCAACACCTTTACACATGGCCAACCCCAATTAACTTCACCAAAACCAAGTCCTAACCTCCCTCAGTGTGATGATGACCTCTCCCTGGCTAGCTGTCCACCTTGGCTGTCGGAAAAGCCATGGCCAAGTACTCCCCCATGGCTAAAACTCAAAATTAAACACATCCAAGCTGTCTCATCCCAATTGGATTTTTTCACTTTGTTAGCATCCACATAAGTAACCTAAAGAACCCACCAATTTCCCCTGGTGGCCTCTCCTTCCCCATCTATTTAAACCCCCCTCCATGGCCAAATAAATAGAGCTTGAAATTTCTTAGGAAGACTCTATCAAATTGCTTCTAGGGCTTCCTTAAGACATCTTGAGTTCAATCTCACCATCCTTAGCCACTCAAATCCACTACTCGAGCTCAATTTTGGAGCTCAATCCCTAGGCCAAAACATGACATCCCCAAATACTTAACCAAATCCAAATTAATTTCACACACACACACACCATCCCCACCGTAAGAGAGGAAGATCCCCCATAGAAGCCCCATCACCAGAGCACCCTAGGGTGGACTTTGACCAATACCCAAAATCGGCCTTGGTCGAACTTGGGTCTAGACAATTCACCACAACCAAAGGCTTCATCCTCAAGCTCCTTGGACCTCCACGAAGCTTCTCCAAGCATCCAATCGAGGCTTCCCCTCTTGGACCAAGGTATAACATTTTCCCCCCATCCCGAGCTTATTTTAATTCTCCATGAGTCTAAAATCAATTTAATGGTAGGTTATTCATATGGATAGGTTCGTCTCACTTAGACGAGTCTATAGGATCAAACCCAAAGTGATTTGGTCAAGTGTAGCTCGAGATATTAGGGTTTTAAGGTGGACGACTCGCTGGTTCAGTCCGTTTGGGAAGATGACGGAGCACCGACGGATCACGCGTGTAATGGATGGAAGGACGAGATCACGCCAGATGAGAAGATGGAGCGGTACAGAGGAGACGTGTGGCAGCTGACTCAGGCGACAACATCAAATGGGAGTGCGTCGTAGGATTGCGTGGCGCCGCGTGGAAAAGTAGAAAAATAGGGTTTTTTTTTTCTATTTATTTAAACCCCTAGATCTTCAAAAATTCATAATTTTGTGTACAAAAATCAAAAAAATAAAATAAAAATACCCTCTTGCTTAGTGAACAAAGAAGAATAATGTGGAAATGGTGTTTTCTTATTTTGATTCTCCATTTGCATAGACATTTTACTATGGCATGGGACTTTGGGACTTTTGATATCTATGTTGTTAGGCATCTCCCCTGATTTTTTTTCCAAGGTTAGGGGGCATCTCTAATTAGAGATATCTAATTTCAAGTAAATAGCCCATATTTTGGTATAAAAATCATAATAATTAAAATACTCATCAAAAAAATACAAAACTTATTTTGGTAGGTTCACTATGGTCAGAGGATCCTAAGAAAAATATAAGCTTGATTTAACTCATTTAAGAAAAACCTCAATTATCACTAGCCCTAAAAATGAAAAGAAAATTAATTTGGGATAATTATAAATTTAAATGACATAAAAACTATTTCACATTGTAATTTAATGTTAAAGGAGCTCCCCATAAAAATTTTAAGTCAATTGGAGCTAATTTGACCACTCAAAAGGATTAATTAAGTGAAATCACATTTTTGGCATTAAAATAGTTATAATAATTAAAATACAACTAAAAAATCACCAAATTGATTTTATGAGCTCCTTATAACCATAGGAACCTAAGAAAAATAAAATTTAAATTAAAATATATTTTTCATTTTTAAGCTAGTTTTAAGCTTTTAAATAATTAAAAATTAATTAAAAATCACCAAAATTATAAAATTGTAAAAATAAACTAAAATGTTACATTTGGCTTCCTGATCACTTAGGACCAATCAAAATAATTTTCCTATTTTTCTAAGTCATGATATCAATTTTAAAAAGGTTAAAAATGAATTTTCTCTAATTTTTCACTAAAATAATTCTAATAATTAAAATATAAGTCACAAAAATATGAAATTTATTTTTTTGGGTTCCATAGACTTAAATAGATTTAATAAAATTATAAAACCTAATTTTCACCCAAATGTTATTTTATATTTAATTAATGCTCAAAACAAACAAATAATTCTAATAATTAAATTAAATCTCTAAAAATAATGAGTGGTCCTCTGATCTAAGTGAACCTCCAATAATTTCCTTAAGGACAGAAGTTTTATTTTGATTGAGTTATTAAATTTTCATTGAAAAATCCCTATTTTTGCATTAAAAATAATTATAAAATTAAATAAATTCAGAAAAATCACATTTTTTCCTCTGATGTTTTAATTAACTCATGAGTGAGGTAACATAAATTTTTTAAGTCATTTGAGTCTAATTTAATGAATTATAGAGTATTAAGGCCATAGGGGCAAAAGTATAATTTTGAAATTTAAGGTTTAATTAATATTTAGGCTTGAACAAAATGTTAAATGAGAAATAAATGATCTTAAATAATATATCTTGATGATTGAATTGTAAACGGGATAAGTGGTAGAAACCAATTTCATTTTTTGTCTTATAAAGGATAAATTTGTAATTTCTTAAAATTAATGAAATTTGGAAAAGTATTTAAATAAGGANGGTTTAATTAATACTTAGGCTTGAACAAAAGGTTAAATGAGAAATAAATGATCTTAAATAATATATCTTGATGATTGAAATGTAAAAGGGATAAGTGGTAGAAACCAATTTCGTTTTTGTCTTATAAAGGATAAATTTGTAATTTCTTAAAATTAATGAAATTTGGAAAAGTATTTAAATAAGGAGATACTAAAGTGAAGGGTTTGATTTTGGAAGATCATAACTCAATGATTTGAAGCCCCCAATTAATGGTTTTAAAATGATTTATAATTCATGATAATGATTAAAAACATTAAAAAAATCCTTTTTAAAAAAATTGTAAATCTACCCATTAATCTTAAGGGCTTAGTAGTGAATTAGGCTTAATCAAAATTTTGTCTAATGAGGTTTAGAAAATAACTTATAATTAATTGAAAACCTTTCAAAACACTATAAGCCCATTCTTTAAANTTTTTTAAAAAAATTGTAAATCTACCCATTAAATCTTAAGGACTTAGTAGTGAATTAGGCTTAATCAAAATTGTGTCTAATGAGGTTTAGAAAATAACTTATAATTAATTGAAAACTTTCAAAACACTATAAGCCCATTCTTTAAAAATCAAAGTAATTAAATTCCTTAATTGAATCAAGTTGCCCCCAAGAGTCTTTTCCCATCTAACTCATAAATGAGATATGAAGTGATAGTTACCCTACTTAAGGGATAATCAAAACATCATAATTCACTGAGTATAAGGGTATTAACTGGATGAACTATATAGTAAACATAATAACACCAAAATGAACTCTAGATAATTCCAGGGACTATGAAATGTCTAGGGTATTACCCGAGACTTCCTCATAATCCTTTGGAAATCTTGAAGGACATATATACTTATTATGATTTGCTTAATGGAATCATTTTCAAAATTTAGATCCACTAAGGTATGACATAGGATCTGATAGATACACCTCAAACTGTACTCTCTACTTTTANCTTGAAGGACATATATAATTATTATGATTTTCTTAATGGAATCATCCTCAAAATTTAGATCCACTAAGGTATGACATAGGATCTGATAGATACACCTCAAACTGTACTCTCTACTTTTACTAGAAGCATGCTTTAATTCCTGCAAAATTATATATATATATATATATATATATATATATATATATATATATATATNAGATACTAAAGTTTCAGATGGAGGAACGAGAAGACTTGTCAGGTACGCTTTTACTGTTTACAATACTTTCTTTTCTTGTACTTTCTACACTACTTTTATGCTTACGAACTTACATGCTAAATAACGATGCCACCCTGTACGAAAACTAAAACTGCTAGGATAGCCACAAAACTGAATCCAAAATCAAAATTAAAATCGACCAAGTTAAAATTCATCCCCATAATATTCAAAATATAAGACAACTCAAAATTTAATCACAACTATCACGAAACAACAATTGCAACTAAATTAAGAAGTCTTTATCGGATGATCGGAAATCCCTCAGAGGAGGTAACCTACGGCTGCTAACGAGATTTCTCAGGGTATAAAAAAAGTATGGGACTCATTAAGTTGAGTTTAGTAAATTCATTTGGACTAAGTGAATCCGAAAGAAATAGTGGTACCTGAACGAGGGAACCATAGGATCGTAACTGGTGTCGCTCTAATCAACTTTAATATGCCCCATAATATTTAAAGAACCATAACCATAGGGACATTTGATTTGACATCATGACTTGAAAAATTAGAAAACATTAACTTGCCACGATGAGAAGCTTGGAGCTAGCATCGTGGGTAGCACGACCATCTTCAACAGCAAAACATGTCTTCATAAGCTAAACCATTCTTTATAATTAAATAACAAATCAATAGAAATTCGAGGTTGTTTTCTTATGCAAACATAAATCGTCAAATTTTCTTTAGGCCTTTGAATAGCGCTGCTATACAATTTAAACCCTAACTCGTCTTAGGATTCTGAGGTTGTCGTTCGTCACAACCTAAATCCTCACATTTTCCAGGCTATTTGTGAGATCATTTCACACAAATGTAATCTCTAACTAATAAAATTGAGAAGATGAAACATTTAAATATTTCTTCTTACAACCGAAGCTAAACAATAGGATAAACTGGAAAATCACTGAGGTTTTTTCTCCGGATCTATGACATCCCCTAGTTCTTCCTCCTTTGGATTCTACGATAAATGTTTTTCGAATTTGAGTCATTCCCCTTTCACACCTCTTTGTCTGATTTCGTTGAGAAGTCATAATCCTTTGATCTCTTTGAAGATAATATCTCCTGATTTATATCGAGAGTTTTTTTAGGTGACTTTGGTTATCTAGGATGTAATTAACTATATGGGCTTGCTCTTATTGGAAGCATTTTCGAACCTAGCTTAATACAAACCCTATTTAATTCTTCATATTAAATAGAGGAAATTTTCGGTCAACATAAAATGGTTTTCACAAACTTAACGGATGTCATACAATCTTTAGTTTATTTAATTGAGTCTTACCAGTAAGTAGTGTGTTTATCCTTTGGGATGAATACATTACTTGCAGTATTATGCTCATTTATTTAAACTACTGGGGATATGAGACGGTCCGGTCTTATATTTTTTAAAATCCAAAATACTATTTTTTCTAGATTATATATACATTAAATTAAATTAAAATGGGTGTTAGGATATCCATCCTAGCAACTGACAACTTAACAACTCCTAACTTTTTTAGTGCCGACAACTGCATAGCGGACAACCAATAGGATCATCTTTCGTGTTGTTGTGTAGAAGAAAGTTATGCCCATGAGTAGCAAACAACCAATTGGATCTTCTTTCAAGTTGTGACACAAAGGAAAGTCATCCCCATCGTAAGTAATAGAAGATGAACGCGATCTTCTTTCGTGTTGCATTGCAGAAGAAGTCCTCCACATTCTGCATACCACGTGACCAATGAGATTTTCTTTCACTCTGTTGTCACACAAACAGGGGGAAGATTCCCATGTTGCTCTTGCATATTTTGAAGGTGATGAAGAAATGTTGTAGTTTTCACTTCGCACTTTTTGGGGAGGATTTCTATGCTTCCTGACTGTGATCTCCCTTGTAGCCGTTATAAAGTCTTTGTTGGTATTTATGGATTTTTAATCGTTTAATTTGGCATTTTGTAAAGGTGATAATGTATTTCTTTGTTGTTGCTTCTGAGGTTGATGTGGCTTCTCAATCGTGCAAAAATCTGCAATTAAAGTTAGCATGTGCACTTTAAATAAAAAATTATGTACCTTTAGATGCTCATTCCTTCTGATGTTTGTGCTATCTTAGACTTGTATCTTTTGAGGTTTGTGTCTTCTTAGACTTATGCCTTTTAAAAGCTTCAAATGCGTCGGTGCGTTCTAAGGCTCGCAACCTTCTGAGGCTTATAACCTTTTTAGTTATTTGATGCACTGGTGCCTCTTGAGGTTTGTAGCCTTTTGAGGTCTTCGATGTACTCATCCCTCATGAGACTTACAGCCTTCTGAGGTCTTTGATGTACCTGTGCCTTTTGAGGATTGTAGCCTTATAAGATCATTGAGTGGAGACAATGTCAACCACTTTCTCTCGTGGAGTCTTCCAAGTGAGGACTATGTTCGCTACTAGATTCTCATTGAGACTTATCTTTTGGGCTCATATTCAAGGGGCATGGTAGCTTCTCATCGAGTCTTCCCTCTTGTGCTCAACTTATAGAGGTACTGTATCTTCTCATCAGGACTTTCCCCTTGGGCTTGACTTTTAAGGGCACGGTAGCTTCCCATCAATTTTTACCTCTTGGGCTTGACTTTCAGGGGTATTGTATCATCCCATCGAGTCTTTCTTCTTGGGCTCGACTTCAAGAGGCATGGTAGCTTCTCATCTAGTCATGCCTCTTGGGCTTGACTTACAGGGGTACTGTATCTTTCCATTGAGTCTTGCATATTAGGCTTAACTTTTAGGGCTTCTTATCGAGTATTGCCTCTTGGGCCTGACTTTCAGGGGTATTGTATCTTTCCATCGAGTCTTGTCACTTGGGCTTGACTTTCAGGAGCATGGTATCTCCCCATTGAGTCTTGCCTCTTAGGCTCAACTTTCAGGGGTATCGTATCTTCCCATCAATTCATAGCTCTTAGGATCAACTTTTTAATGTCATGATAGCTTCCCATCGAGACTTGCCTCTTGGGCTCAACTTCTAAGAGTACCATATCTTCCAATCAAGTCTTGTCTCTTGGGCTCAACTTCCAAGGGAATGGTGGAGGTCTTGTCTGTTGTTTGCACTCAAGGGGCTTTCTACTAAAAAATCATTTGTAAGAAAATAAGAAAATTTCACTGCGTGACAGTTAAAGTAACATGAAAAATTAGCTACAATAAAATTAGGAATTTATAAGCCAGTCTCTTAATCAAATAAAAAAATTTGGAGTTTTACTTCACATTCAAAAATCCGAACGATCTTCTTCTAGTTCCCCTCACCTCGTTCTTGTAAGTAGCAACCTAGGTGATCTTAGTGTATTAGACATTCAATTTCTTCCTTTAATTGAAAACATGTTTCTCTTGAATGTCCTTTCACATGGTGGAAAATAACAATATTGAGACTGGTCTCCACCATTTCGATTTTTTAATGGCCTTCGCCGCTTGACGACCTCTTCATCTTAAATGGACATTAGGATGTTGACACTTGATGTGTTGAGTGGCATATATTCTTTTTTCTGATCGAGGCTCATGATCCCGTTTGTTGACCTCATTTTTGGTTGAGGTTTAGTTTTTTCCCTTTTAGTAGCCTAAGGTCTAACCATAGGATTTTTCCTATTGATTATTCTTATAAAACTAGACATGGAACCCTCACCATTAGAAATTCTACCCTCTTATTTACTCAACTTGAAGTGCCACATGTTGGTCTCAACCTCTAGCATTTAGTAGGTGGGATCACTACGGGGGAAAACTCAAGATGAGTCACCCTTAGGACAGTTGAACCTTAAGGTTAACCCTGGGTTTTGGTCTGGAGCTAAGGCACTCACTACACTCATCTACACTCATATACACCCACATTCACTCACAACCCTAAACTCAAATTTCTAGCCTAGATCCCTTGATCTTTTGGGATACTCATGTAGATGGTCCCCTAAACCTACTAGCCCTAGGGCTATGGTTTGGCTAAGACCACTATGTAGAGGACCCAAAATGGGGTTTTCATTGGTCCATGGCTTATTGGTGATGATTGGTACCTCAACTCTATCAAAATACCCATCTTGGCCTTTACCCCTAAAACACCCCCAAATTACCAAAATACCCCTCTTGGTCCCAAAATTCCAAAAACTCCTAGAAAATTCCAATAAATCCCAAATATTTTCAATTTCATTTCTCTCAACTACCACATGACCCAATTTTGCCAATTTTTCCATCTTTAACCAAAAACCCCAAATTTGCCTTTAAAGACCCAAATTCCCCAAATTCAATTCAAATGTCCATCAATTTGACCTCAATTGACCTCAATTTCAATCCTAAACTAAAATTAACTTTTTATATGATCAAATTAAATCAAATCCAAGCTCAATTGGTCCATGATTTGAACCTAATTTTGAGTTAGGTTAAAGCCCCAATCTTGACCATATGACTAATCTCACCAAATTGAACTCATAGCCTAGTCAATTGGCCCCAATTAATGTTGAAAAATCTTGATAACATCCCTATACATCAAATTCAACCATAAATTGACCTTGGTAAGGCCTCATATCCATTTGATTTTGGCCTAAATCCAAAATTCCCAAATTTAGCCCCAAATTGGCTAAGTCCCCAAATTTCACCCAATTGATTGCCTTAACCTCCAAATTGGCATCCAATTCATGTTGAAAACTCTTCATGAAGTCTTTATTGACCATTACAGCAATAAATTTGGACTTAGCCCGAGGCTAACCCAAGCTAGACCCAAGCCTAGCCCAACATAACCAAATTGATTAAGGTTCAAAATTCCCTCAAATTGACCCTTCAATTGAGCTCAAACCACTTCCATTCTTCATCAAGATTTTTTATGATCATATGCACCAAATAAAATATTTATTTGGGCCAATGGACATGGCTAACCTAGCCCAAACCCAAGTTTTCGTCATTTGCACTCACTTAGACCCATGCACTAAATGTGACCTAACCACCCTAATGTCACCAAATTAACTCCATCACAGTCATTAGTTGGACTTAGTGACCAGTCCAAACACTATGAAACCACCTAAATCAAGACATGGACCAAAGGTCCCCCAAATCAAGGGATATTATTTCCAAAAATTGCACATGCTTAAGATATCTTTGCCAAATCAAAGCACATTTGCATTAAATTGTTGTAATGGATACCTCTAAGTTCCCTGAGCTCCTAGCCACCTCCCCCTGGCTGGTCGGCCAGCCTAGTGGCCAGAAAAGCTCAAAACCGAGAGCCACTCCCATGGCACCTCACCCAAATCAAACCTAGAGGCCAGCTCATCCAAANCCATCTGAAGTGATACAGCGCGACGCGTGGCAGCTGACTCAGAAGGCGGCGTCAAATGGGAGCGCGCCNTCTTAGAGAGACCTCTCCAAACTTCTCACAAAGCTTCTGTAAGATCCCCTCTGTGCATTCCAACTATTTTTCCACACCAATTCTCACTACCGGAGCTCAACTTTGAGCTTGAAACATTGCCGGAAATCAGGACAGAACCCAATACACCTCCACAGTCCACCAAACTCAAATTAACTTCACCCACACCTTCACAACAATGAAAGAAGCTAAAGCCCCATCAAATTACCCACTGAAATAGCCTCAAAATAGCTCTAGACCAACACCTGAAATCGAGATTGGTCGAATTCATACCTAGGCCTTACACCAAGACTAGGGACTCAATCCCTAGCCTCCTTGGACCCTAACAAACGTGCGGAGCCCTTTTGATCAAAGCTTCACTTCTCAGAGCAAAGGTATAAAACTTCTCCTCCTCCCGAGCTCATTTCAATTCTCCGTTTACTTAGGCTTGATTTCATGGTACATTGACCATATGGATGTGTTTGTTTCACTTAGATGAGTCCATAGGATCAAACCCGAAGTGATTTATTTGAGTCTAGGCTAAGATCTTAGGGTTTTAATGTGGACGGTCACGGGATCATTCTATCGGGGACGATGACGGGGAGCTGTTTGATCAAGCGTGTATCAAATTGAAGGAAGAGATTGAGCGGACAGTGCTTCGGGACATAAATTGCGGACCGAGTCAGCAAGCTACGTGGACAACGGCGTCCAATCAAAGCACGCCACGCATGCCTTCGGAACCGTCGTAGGTTGAGGTGGCATGCGCGGTTTAAATAGATAAATATGGCTTTTTCTATTTATTTATATACACCCAAACTTAGAAAATCCATAACTTTGTGTAGAAAAATCACAAAAATAAAATAAAAATACTCTCTTGCTCACTGAACAGAGGAGAACAATGTGGAATAAATTTCAAAACTATTTTATGCATATTTTATTTTTAATTAATTAAACACTATTTAGAATCATTTCATTCTCCATGCATAATGACACATCACCTTGGCCTAAAATTTTGGCATATTGTACCCTCTGTCAAGGGAAACATCCTCTGATTTTTCTAAAATTAGAGGAGGTCCCTATACAGAGATCCATATTTCTCAAGGTTTTTGCACATTATTTCTTTAAAATAATAATGAAAATTATCATATTGATTAGAAAATCTAAAGAAAATTTTGGAAGGTCCACCATGGCTAGAGAAAACTTTCGAAATAGTTTCATGGGTCAATTCATTTAAAATACCCATATTTTTTACAAACACCAAATCACTAAGATAATTAATTTTGGCAAATATAAACATTTAAATGACTTGATTTTTTATCTTCACTCCACTGTGATTTATGATCCAGAGAACTCATCATAAAAATTTCAAAATATTTTGAGTTCATTTGACAACTTAAGTTGACTTTTAAAGATAAATGTCACTTTTGACACCTAAATGTTATTTTAAAAATTAAAAAATAACTCAAAAAATTATGAGACTTAGTTTTTTGAGCACTATTTTAAGTATTTAAAATTATTAAAAATTCATAAAAATCACAAAAAATAATAAAACTCATTGAAATGTTCTAAATTACTTCCTAATCACTTAGGAACAATTAGAATATTTTTCCTGACTTTCTAAATAAAGATATTGAATTTTCAAGCTTAAAATAATTTTTTAAGGGCTAAAAATGAGTTTTCACTAAAATAATTCCAATAAATCAAAAAAAAATTAGAAAATTATAAAACTTGCTCTTAAGAGTCCTCTGACCCTAAGGAGATTATTCAAAAATTCAAAACTTAACTTTCACCTCCTAAAATATTTTATTTTTATTAAATAACCCAGAACTTAAAATAATTCTAATAAATCACAGGAAATTTAAAAAATTATGAAATTTTGTTCAAAGGCTTCTCTGGTTTAGGTCCACCTCTAGTAAAAATTTCAAGGATTATAATTTACCTTGGTCAAGTTAGGAATTTTCTTTGAAAAATCCTATTTTTGCANTAAAATTTTAAATTATTAAAATTTGGCAGTTTATTAAAATTAAATGATCATGGACGTAGGGGTATGACTTTTGAAGTCAATAATTAATCAATTTAATACCCCTATTTTGATTCTCAAATAAAATTCAAATCATGAATCATGACCACTTAAAGCTTATACCCTTTTCAAAACTAAATAAGATACTCACCTAGGTCTTAAAGGCTTAGTGGTGACTTAGGTTAAATCAAAATTGACTAAATGAGGATTAGAGAAATAAACATAACATAATCAAACATCCTTGAAACACCACTAAACCCAATTAGGATTAAAAATTTGGCTAAGAGTTCAAATTACACTAACTTGTCTCTTTAAGGGTCTTCACCAGCATAATTTTCAAGTTAAATGATAAATGATAATTACCCCTTTCTTAGGTATAATTGAGACTTCAATGTTCGCTGAACATTAAGGGTATTTAAAGGATGAATTATTAAAAAACATAATAAGTATAAAAATAACTCGGGATTTTCCACCAGACAGCGAGAGAGTAGCATGGACATGCTTCTTTCTCCAGATCTGTTGGACATCTCAGAGATCTACTAAACTTAATATATCTTGCTTGATAAAGTCATCCTTAATTAAACTTCTAAGGACCCGCCAAGATATGACATAGGGTTAGGAAAATTACCAAAACTTTACTTTTCCTGCTCTTCATAAACTTCCCTAACATGTATTTCAAGCTTCAGGTGGTGGAACGAGAAGACTCGTTAGGTATACTTTTACAGTTTTCAGTGTTGTCTTTATTGTACTTTCATACTGTGTTTTTCATACTGTACTTTTATACCTGCAAATTTGCATGCTGAACAACGACGTCACCCTGCATGAAAACTAAAACTATCAGGATAGCCACATAACCAAAATGAAAACTAGAGGTTGCTTGCTTATGCAACGTAAATCCTCACATTATCTTTAGGCCTTTGCATAGCCCTGCTATACAATATAAGCCCTAAATCGTCTTAGGATTCCGAGGTTGTCGTTTGTCACGACTTAAATCCTCACATCTTCCAGGCTATTTGTGTGATCGTTTCACACAAATGTAAGCCCTAACTAATAAAATTGGCAGGATGAAACACCTAAATATTTCTCCTCAAAACTGAAGCAAAACATTAGGATAGCTTGGGAAGTCACCGAGGTTCTCCTCTGGATCCATGACATCCCCTAGTTTTTCCTCCTTTGGATTCTACAATAAAATGTTCCAAATTTGAACCAATCCCCTTTCACACCTCTATGTCTGATCTCATTGAAGAGTCCTACCATTTGAAAATCCTTGAAAATAATATTTTCTAATTTTTATCGAGAGCCTTCTTAGGTGACTTTGGTCATTGAGATGTAATTAACTATAGGGGCTTGCTCTTATAGGAAGCATGTCCAAACCCAGCTTAATATAACTATTTAATCCTTTATATTAAATAGATGAACTTATCGGCAAATACAAAGGTGTCGGCACTATTTTTGGTGTGGGATTTGCCCGTAAGAAGCTGTCGGTCATCGGAATTGAAATCCCGTTGCCCGCTTCGGAAGGACGTTTTAAAGATTTTTTTTTTATTTTTGAAAAAGATGAAGTCAAACTGACCCCATCATTTTCATAGTTTAGATGAAAGAGTGTTTTACCTCAAATCCTGTATCTATCCCAAAGGATGAACACAAGAATTGAGGGTGAGGCTCAATCAAATAAACTAGAGAAAGTTATGACATCCGTTTGGTCTGCGAAACCAATGTATTGGCCGAAAAATTCCCCTATTTAATATAAGGAATTAAATAGGGTTTATATTATGCTGGGTTCAGGAAAAGCTTCCTATAAGGGCAAGCCCCTATAGTTAATTAAATCTTAGGCATCAAAAGTTACCTAAGAATACTCTCGATAAAAGTCAAGAAAAATTATCTTCAAGGAGTTCAAATGGTAAGGACATTTCAAAGATATC